>BLXT01005577.1:769329-782254 GCA_019648995.1 Plakobranchus ocellatus
TAGTTCTTCGTCTGAGCCTGATTCATTTCTTTTAGTGAAATACTCAGTGACAACAGCAATTAGATCTAGGTCCTCTCTATCCGTGGAGACAAATCTCTGAATTGAGGAGAGGCCATTTTTTTGCGAAGGTCGGTGATGTGGTTCTATTATCTCATGTTAATTTGTAATCAGTAATAGTTATGGAATGGCTATATTTTAGTTTTCTTCAAAATAGATAAGGATCTGCATATTGTTGTTGAGTATTGTAGATCTAAGACCATAGTTACTCTTAAAACACCAGCTTTTTTGGTAGTGCGGACGCTTTTCACAACTTCGACCCAAATCGTTAGAGATATATTAGTACACGCATCTTGGATACTGTAAACACTGATATAAAACCGTTTTAAAACCCTTAAATGGTAATCCAATTCTCGCAAATATGTAATTATTTCATTTCAGATGTATATGATGTACATTTGCTCTCAAAAATTGAAAATTTGAGTTTACAAGGCCTTTTAGCTGCCTAAATCAGATGTTCAGAAATGTCCACATTTTTACCTTGCAAAGATATGGATACGAAAATGTTCACCATATGCACAATACTCGAAGTTTAGAAATATTCATGCGCACTTATTCCCACAGTGTAGCTGAAAAAAATTCCTTTCCATTGATATATGATAACTTATGACACGTGTGATTTTTAAGCCTTTGCAGTGACCTCATAAGACTAGTTTTAAACCCATGTTGTTAAATCAGTTTCAGAGCTTTTTGTTGGTAAAAGACCTCACAAGAGAATAAAAAAAAATTTCAAGCATTTTTCCACAATAAACATTTTAGGAAACTAAAATAAATGTTGTAGATGACACACACAACTTAATTTTTGATCGATGGCCATTTTTCATCTATTTTGGATCATATCTCAGAACCAGCAATTGCGACAATTCCGCGCTTTTCACAGGCAGCCACACATTTATTCAGTTGCTGTGATTAACATGCCTGCCTTCAATTTAACAGTTAAACCTAGAGAAAATGATGCCCTCTGATATGCCACAGATTTGTTTGAAGTATATTTCTATGGGAACTTCCATTGCATTTTTCTCAGGTTTTTTTTTGTTACTGCAAAAATATCTCCTGAGATTATGAACAATTGGCTTGAAATTTGTCAAAGCTTTTGCGGAACATTTATCTATGATTTAAAAGGCTTCAATTAATATTGTTGACATGTTAAAATAGGGATGCCAGTTTTCTGATTTCAATTGGATATCCAATTTTTTGCCTTTCTGACTTTTCTGATTTCTGAATTTTTTAAAAATTTATTTTCTAGTAGTTTTGATTGTCTGACATACCTGTCACCATTAGGCTTTATCAATGGGACCAAAATTAGCTTTACACTCAGCACCAAGAAAATTATTCTGAGTGGGCAAGTCCTGACAAATCTTCTGAATCTATCTTGTAACTAATGCCTGATCCTAACCCAATGTTTGGGAAAAAAAAAACCCAAAACAAAAACTGCTTCTATTTTGGCTCTGATCAGAATATAAAAAAATTACATAATTATAACTTCCATTGATGGGCAAACGTATAAGCTATGGTAAAGTTTGCAGAAGTCCTAGGCTCAGCGTAGTAAGCCCACCATGTCGGCAAAAGATCAAAGAAAGTTGAGGTGGCAACTACATGCTTTTAATACCATTATAATAGAATTTAGCATTTATAATTTGGTTGATACAAGCTGTACTTTACATAATACAAGCCAAGATGGTTGGTTCTATTTTAGAAAAGCCTTTTTTAACTCTTAAACCGTTAAGTTTTTTTTCTCACACGAAGCAATCAGATAGGATGTGTAGTTAAAAATGTAAAGGAAGTAGTCCCAGGGCAAATAAAGTAGTTTTGGAATAATTTGGTCTGTCTAAAATTCAAAACAAGTTAACAGAAACAACAAACCCATTGGACGTTGGCAGCATCCAGTATCGTGAATCTTACAAACTATCGGACGCTCCCACCGTCCAGCACCGGTTTATATACCGGTATGTAAATAATTTATTAAAGTCTACCAGCCTAACTATCATGTCTCGCTTGCTCTCTCTTGATTCACATTTGTCATGTGCTTATGAAACGTAACTTTCCATCTCTTTTCAGTATTAATTATTAGCATCGATATGAATGTCTCTTTTCATTAACTTTTCCCCATGGTTTTCTTATGCCAGTTGCTCTGTCTCTTTATCTCCCTTCCTTTCTCTTTTCTCTGTCTTTCTCCACCCATCTCTCTCTCGGACTTACTTTCACTCTGTCTCTCTCTCTCTCTCTCTCTCTTTGTTCGCTTGGTTTCTCTCCCTCTCTCTCATACTCTCCCATTTCTCTCATTTTCTGTCTGTCCTTCTTACTGCCCTCTTTCTATTGCTGTCTCCCCTGACTGCCCTCTCTCTGTTGCTCCTGTCTTTGTGTCTCTCATTTGTTCTCCCTGTCTTTCTCTCTCTCTCCTTTTTTTTGCCTTCTCTGTGAGTGTCTTTCTCAGTTACTCCCTCATCTCTCTTTCTCCTCTTTCTAGATAAGGTAAAGATTCACATTTACTTCTATCTTCGTCAAATCTGTATTTGATAGTGGTCTTACATTTAACTTAGTTGACTTGGATCTAGAGCAAGGCATATTCAGATTTGAATACATTGTACATGATTTGTGCTATATCTGGACATTTTAAAAATAGGAGCATTTTCAACACTCATACCTATTTTGAAAGAAAAAAATTATAAATATTGATAATAGAAATACTGTAACACAATCTAATCAATGTAAAGTTAAAAAAGGGGAAACGGTCCAAGCTGAAATACCCTTGTTATTGTTTATTTAAAATAAGATATCCTTAATTGATATTTTTCCGTTTCCTTCAGTTTTAACTAGAGTATGAAGTCACTTTAGCCAGGGCTAGTCTTCATAAAATTGGTTACTAGCAGGACAGTAAAAAAATGCTGTAAATTATTTTGATGTAATAAAAAGCATTCATTTCTAGTGTTAGCTAGTTGACTATTTAAATGCAATTCCTGCAAAATATCATGGATTTCTTCTTTACTCACATCAAGGAACGTTGGACTAAAACAGAAAAAAAAAATTCAAAACTTGTTATAGCCCCTCCCCCCAAAGTCCATGAATTACCCTGAGCTTGTGAAAAACTGAATAGGCGCATGGATATTACTCTCAGATACAATTTGAGGTTGGCAGGTCTAATGTCATTGGTCACCTCAAAAACATTTCAATGTAGGAGGGGCCCAGAATCAAGCCTGAAAATTGCTAAATACCAATTTTGGACGGGGCACTACTCCACACAGAGTGCTGCCCTGAGACCCCTGCTAGGGCCATTGGTGGCCCATAGACCCAGGCCAACCGATGTTTCCTGCTTATTTTTTTTGAAGGTCACTGGCGTCCCTGTTGAAAAAGAAATTTGATCATCGAATGTGAGAGTAAAAGCTATTCTGTCATATGTGAAAAAAAATGTTTAAAATATCTAAATCCATTGTTATTTTTTGCATACTGTGTTGGATTTGTTTCTAATATTTTGAAGTTATGTAGAAGAGGTTTTGAAAGATTCTAGAGATAACTGATTTGAATTCAAGAAGGCTGCTGTCATCATGGTAACATTAGTTGAATAAAATTTTTTGAACTTCTTTTCCCACTTAATGACAGCGCAAAATCCATTGGCTAAAATCCCATGTTCTGTCATTTAGAAACCAGCATTATTGTAGATCACATCCTCAAGTGGACTTGGTTGTGATAGATTTATGTCTAGACTGAGCTTAAAATTAAACATTTCCATCAGGATTTTTTTGTGTTGGTAGCTTCCCTCCCTCTCTTAAAATGATGAAAATACTCATCAATTTTATTTGCAGGGTCCCCGCCGGGTCGGGAAATCGGGAAAAAGTCGGAATTTTGTAATGGGTTGGGAATTCGGGAAAAAGTTGGAAAAAAAACAAAATTAACCCCCCCAAAATCCGATTTTCATTTGATTTTTTTTTTTTTTTTTTTGTATGGTTGCGTGCGGTAGTTTTTTTCTCCCTTTGATAGGTCTTGGGCCTATTGACGAGATATCGGAGCCGATCCTACAATACCTATAGTATAACTTCGACTCTATGCAGTACTGCCAGGTGCTATGAGTATCAATTTTATCATTCGCCTTGAGCAGTCCGTGCATACTGTTGGGCTAGCTTAAGAGACAACGCAGGCGTGCGTTTTGACGCGATTTGACTCTCCACTCTTCTTTTGTGTTGGCTGGCTGAAATCTTTGCGTCAGTGCGTGAATGAAAGTGTTTTATTATTATTATTATTATTAGCATCAGAAGCAGACCTGCCAGCGTTAGCTTTGTTTTACCCAATAATCCTATATATCAGTCTAATTTGTTTGGTTTAGTCAACTACCTTTCTTGCCATACTTATTCACAGCCCCCGCAACTTGTGACTCCAATGCCCGATCCTAACCAATGTTTAGAAAAACCCCGCCTTTTATCCACGCCCCCCCTTAAACAGAGAAGTCTTTGAAAAATACAATGTATTAAAGCAAATAAGCAAACTATGGTAGTATTTGCACGATGCAGTACTTGGCCTGATATTATATATAAGTCCACCATGTCGGCAATAGATCAAAGAAATCAGAAGTTGTTCCCCAATCCTCTAGTCAGCCTTTGAACTTTTATCAAAGAAACTTGAGGTGCCGACTGTGTATGCTTTTAATACACTATAAGTAGGATGAAACAGTTAAACTGATGGTCTAATAAGTAGGATGAAACAGTTAAACTGATGGTCTATACAAACTGCCTTTAGCATTTGAAAACAAAAAAATTATGCTTTTCATATATCGTTTTTTTTTTTTTTAAATGGCTCTACAATATTGGTATGTTAAGCCAGTGCATTAAAGTCAACCAAACTAACTACCCTCTCTCTCTCTCTCTCTCTCTCTCTCACTCTCTCTCTCTCTCTCTCTTTCTCTCTCTCTCTCTCTCTCTCTCGCGCGCGCTTTTACCATCCTAATGAAATCTATCCTCATTATATTTATTTGTTATTAACATCGATATGAATGTCTCTTTTCATGAACTTTTTCATGATATTTTCTTATTGCAGCCGCTTTGTGTCTTTCTCTGCATCCCTCTCTCTGACAGACTGTCTGTCGCTCTTTCTCTCATTCTATCTGTCATTAAGTCTTTCTGAACCTCTCTCTCTCTCTCTGTATGTTGCTTCCTGCTTCAGTGTAGGTCTACACACAAATTATTGTTAGGTCTGGATATTAGATCTAGATACACATTTATAACCAAGCCCGATTCGAGCTAGATCTGAAGTCTACATTGTCATCAGCTAGTGCCCTCAGAAAAGCAGTCAATGAGAAAGAGGAAGAGATTGCCTCGATTTCTAAGAAGATTGGGGAGAAGGAGGCTGCTTTAAAGTTACTGTAGGATTGGAAAGGGTATCCTGTAAACAGTCATTTGTATAAAGTATATAAAGTGCTTTAAATGTTGTGATTAGAAATAAAACTATAGGGTTGGAACATAAGAGAGGAGAAAAATAAATCCATCTAGGCCCCCCCCCTCCACCCACACACACACTCTATTGGACATGAGGATAGTAGGGGGTATAATCAATATTGCACTTTCCTCCAAGTGACATGGATAGACAAGGTCCTTCTGGATGAAGAAGTTATAGAATATTTATTAACCTTATAAGCGTCCCATGTAAACAGCCTGTGGTGTTGGGGCAATTTAGTGATTTTTCATACATGTTTGAAATATGCTTGAAAGCACAAGACAATGTGTGTTTAGACCCCTATAAGCATACATTTTCTGAAAGGACTTTGAATGAGGAATTCTTTTCAGCTATTCATTAAAGTAAAAAATTGTTTTTGACGTGGCCTTGACCTTGACCTTCAAGGGCATGGTGTTTTTTTCATACCAAATATGAACTTTGACACCTATGTTCACACCTAAATGTCAATTTTTTTTTTCTAATATGTAATCAAAATGTAGCTTATTCAATTTGCTTTAAAAGAAACCATAGTTTTGTATGTTTTCGATCAGAAACTTTTTTTTTGTAAATTTTATTTGTCAACAATGTTCAATGTATGTATAACACAAAACGCAACAACCAAAAAGATGTGATAGGCTACAAGTAAATAAAAATTTCAAACACCAAATCCCATTATTTCTTTTTTTTAATGTATTAGCCTTAGGGCATTTGAAAGATAAAATAGTGGTATAAAATTATTGTTGGGGGTAATCTGGACTCAATTTTGCTCCAACCTAAACCAGCAACACCTTCCTGGTTGCTAGATCTAGTTCTAGGTCTAGGTCTATCCTCTTCATCACTGCTGTCACTCCTACTACCACTACTCTCACTGACAAGAAAATGTCTTGATTATCTTCACTATCTCTGTCTTGACTAAATATTGCAAAGATATTTGCATTTTTCTTATTTATGGCTCTTGATGGGCCTCTTCCTTGGCTTATATGGCCGGGTGGCAGTCACAAAGACAGATTTGCGGTGGATTGAAAGTTCATAGATTCACACTTTTTTCTGACCAACAAAACGCTCTATAAACCACTTTTGGTTTCACTTTCGATATATAAATCTTCTGTACTGAAAACCGGAAATGCTCTATGTAAAATAAGGTGGGTTGTGTTCAGTAAGACAGGCACAAACGGTAAAAAAAAAGGCCCTATTTTCGGCCGAAACACCACAAACTGGCTATTTTCGGCCGATTGATCGGCCGATGACGCTTTTAGGGTTAAGAGAGACTGTTTTAATCAACAGGTATCTAGAATTTCAAGAGTTTAGATATCAAATTAAAATAAATAGTAATATATATTATGCTATGTTAAGTGTCGATTGAAGAATAATAGACAAAATATGTCTAAGAGTACGGTACTTATGTATACAGCCTGGTTTTTTTGGTTGGCATGTCTGCAATTGTCACGGCTGTAGTATCTTAAAACTTTTTTTGAATGCTGGTTGTTAAAACATTGGCTGGAAGTGTTTTTTTTTTTTTTTGAGTACCCCATCATTGGTGTGATATTGAGATTAGTTTAGGTTTTTCACTTAATCCAGGCATTCAGTTTGTGATTTATTTCTTTTTCTCAATGCTCCTCCCTTACAAAACCCAGAGGACCAAAATTATCCACTAAGCACGATCATCCTATTTCAGTTAGCCTTTTGAGCCCTAATTATTGGTAAACCAGTTGTGACAATTTATTTGAGCATCTAACCACAGGTTCACCAGCAACCAAGCCTACATCAATATTTTGCCTAGGTAAATGCAGTATTTGGTCACTGGTGAACTAGGGATTTGGACCCTGAGAGTTTTGTTGCGACCAGTTTACCGGTGGTCAGAAATATAAGTATTTTTTGGCATAATTGCTTGGGGGGAAAGTAGAGTTTATGATAGGAACTGTGAGTTCAGGACTCAAAAAATCAAGTTTGTTTTTCATTTATATATACATCATTAATGTCTGATATTTGTATTGCAAATTTGGCAATTGAATTTTTATACTTTTTTTTTTTCCAAAGATTTGTACGTAGCATCTGACCCACCGAAGTTAGTCTCAATGTATAGTTTTGATTGGCATTCTTGGCTTGTTCATACCTTCCTGGTATTACAAAAAATTCATAATTATTACTGAAAATGCGTCAGATTACGAAAATATGAAAATGCCCAATTCATTACGAATTTTAATGGCTCAAGCACAGCAAGTCGTTATGTTCAGGGAAGGAGCTAGAGTTGCTGGAACGCTTGAAGAGGGCTTCATCTAGAGTAGTAATCATTCTACTAAATGTGAAGACTTCAATGTGTATCATAGCTGTAAACTTTAATTTACAGATCACATACATATGATATGTAGAAAGAAGTAATAGTGCTAACATGCGCTGCTCATGGGGAAAATAGAAAACAAGAAATACAATAGTATCGGTTAGGGTGCATTTTTGCTATTAACTAATTTTGGGTGTTAATTACGAATTTTTTCCTTTTTTTTTTTTTTTTTTTTTTTTTAATACTAAATTGGATAATCTCAACTAGGCAGGTATGCTTGTTTATGTGAGAGACTGGAGAGACCTTGGCCATGTTTTCTTTCACAGCTTCCCAAGTTTTACTTCTTGTGTGAGGACGGTGTGTGGGGTGTGAGGAAAGCTTGTGCTGAGTGTTTTATGGCAGTTTCATGTGCCTGCTCTCTTGAGATCCGCAAGAATGAACTGGCCAACCTATTCGTCAATTTGCTCTGTGATCAGTCAAGATGGGTAAGAATTGATTTATATATGAGCCATTCTCTAAAGGTCAAATAAGAGACCTGGCAAGTACATCCATTTTCAGTCTTGATTAAAAACCCAGAAAACTTAGCCTATTTGAAAACAAGACCATGTATTTTCATAAAACACTGGCAAGAGATAAGTTTTTACAATCAATATAAATTTATCTTCATTTGTTCAGCCATCACCAAATCTTCTGCATGTTACAGATGACACAAATATGTAGTGTTTCCTTTTTTCTACAAAGATTTTTTTGGGGGAAGCAGATTTTCTAAAATTCAACATAATTGTGCTTAGATCTAGACTTAGGTTTTACCTTCACATTCCTTTGCTAAGAGATGTGTAATTTGCGTCTTTGTAACATCTGGATGAAATAGACAATTTTTTTGTTTATATAATATTGTTGGTTCTTTCTTGTAAAATGTGTAACATAATTGTTTTTTTATCCTGACCTGATAAATAATTATTAGTTATATTTCGTAGAGGGCAGAGTCAAAGAAGAAAATGTTCACCATGCTTCCGGATATTACTGTGACAAATTTGTCATTGTGACATAATTGTATATTTGCGGACCCAATAAATCATAATCAATTATATTTATTTTAGTTCAAAATCAAGGAAGAAAATATTCACCATGCTTCCAGATGTTATTGTGACATAAATTTGTCACTGTGACATACAAACGAAAGCATCATCACACCGAAAATGCCTTAATACTCAACCAAAATCATATACCTTACTTTTACGACCAATTTCTTCATGTATATTACATGGCAAAAGTATATTTATGCCCACGTTATTAATTTTCATTATAAATCTTAGTGTAATAAGTTCTATTGTCATAATAACGTCCAGATGAAGAGGAGGAAAGTTTTTAAAAAAAAAATTTTTTTTTTTATTCAATCTTATCAATATGTATAATTATAACAAAAAAATAATGCTCCTTACAATAATTACCTACTATTCTTGTGTAGGGGCCTACAGATGCCCAAGTAAAAGTTCAGTTTTTGTTCATTGTATCTGTTAGTGCTAAAGTTTTTTAGTCGTTTGTTAAAAAATTGGGGCTGCAAACCTGAGAGTAATTTTGAAGGAAAACAATTTAATGTTTATCAGTAAAATACGTATAGTCCATTGGCAGCAAAAAAATGCAGAAGCATTTGTTATAAAATAATGCAGTCCAGTAGTGCCATAGATTTGAAAAATTTGATTTCTAAAGCTTGAGTTTTTTTTCAGGCTAATCATTTAGTTCCTCTTGGCTTTTTGTATGAACAGATGATTTAATTGTAATGCATTTTTATTTTACATTTTTTCCTTCAGTGATGTTCCAAATTTCAGCCTGAGTTCAAATTAATTCCTTATTTGTGATTATAGCTAGGCAGATAAGATGATAATTAAAAAAAAAAAGTGCCAAATTGGCTTACAGAACATTTTTTCTTTCTTTGACATCCTATTTCAAATAAAAATTGTTCTTTTTGAGGTGCTTTGTAAAAGAATGTCTGAAAAAATGTATATTTTTTGATAACGCAAACTTAAGAAAGGAGCAAAAAAGATTTATTTACTTGAATAAGTGTATCAGATTACATACTATTTTCTAAATATACCATTGCTTTTTTTTTTAATGTATCATCTTGGTGCTATATATAAGCACTGCTTTTAAAATAGTCATGTTTTGTATAGCATAGAATCTTTGAATCGTCAGCTATTCTTTCCTCACAGATTTTGATATTGGCATACTGAAAATCTTTTGATCCTCATTTCTTCAATCTCAAGGTTCGCATGTCAGCCTTCCAGCAATTAGGTCCATTCATATCAACATTTGCTGATGCAGATAGAACTGATTTAGTGGTCAATGAAGATGGAATGCTAAGTTTTCGATGTAAAGAAGGGTAAGAATCTTTTTGCCTGACTTTTTAATTTACCTAGTTGTAAAAGAATGTGCATGTTTGATTCTGTTCTTGTTGCAATGAGGGCTAATATGCCTGGTTCACTGGTCTTTGGGCTGGACAGCTCAATTCTCTATAGCCAAACAATTTCATTGCAGCAGATGCCAACAGTTAAAATAAGCTTTGTAACCACCAGTTTGGCATTGCACTGTATAAGGATCTGATGAAGATAAATTGGTTTGTAGACCTCAGCTTAAATTTGCCTGGACATTTTGTCATGGATATATTACGCTATACAGCTGAAGGCTTAACGAAAGGGTTCTGACAGGATATCTTATCTCTTGTAAATTTGCTGCCTTTTTTCCTCAGAAACCCTGAGAGCCAAACTAATGCTGTGATAAACACAATAACCACATCTGCTGCAGATGGGCAAGGGGAGAGCAAAGATGTTGATGAGAGTGCCAGGGATTTGAGTGGAATTTTACAGCTCAAGTCTTTGGATCCACCGGATGCACCATCCGAATTGAGCACTGACCCTGGTAATACAAGTAACAACAGCCAGCAGGTGACAGTAACTCCAGATGGGGATGGGCGACAGCGAGAGGAGGAAGGGATGGTTATTGCTACAGAGATTGTGGAGGAGGGAAGATTGGCATACAGCGAGCAGGACAAATCTGTTGAGGAAATACGAGCTGATGAATGGCTCATTTCTTCAGGTTCAAGCGATGCTCATGATATAGGAAGGACGACCTCCTCTCTGGAGAGATTAAACCTAGGGGAGGAAGCTCAATCAAGTATCTGTGATTCTAGTTCTTCTAGCACTAGTAGCAGTGCCATTAGTGGTGTTAGTTCTAGCCAAGATAATAGCAATAGTGATAATAAAGTGCCCAGTGGTGAAAGTAGACTATCTGAGTCGTCAGAAAGTAGCTTCAATGAGCTAAATTGCTTTAGCAATAATGCTGAGGTTGATAATGCTGGCCTTCTGTCAAACACCGCTGGCGGTGGAGATTGGAATTCAGTAGGTTCTGACTTTGTGCCTTCTTCAGAGAGTAGTACAGGGGAATCTTTTGTGTTGACAAACAGTGGGGGTGCTGGGGATAGATCATCAGATACAGCAGCAGCAACACCAGTCCACATCCACCTGGATAACAACTTCAACACTTTTCAGTATTGGCGCTCACCTTTGCCGGAGGTCAATATTGATTTTGACATCATCAACGGCCAGCCTACCAATATTCATGTTGTAGCCAAGGTCAAAGATGATGAGAGCAACAAAGTCTATGCCTCGGAGATGAATGTTAGCATCTCGGATCCTTCCTCGTCCGATGCTTCTTTAAGTGATCAAAGTCCTGTCACTGCTCAAAGTTCTCAGTCAGTTTCCTCTTCCTTGTCCCCTGAAAGTCGGTCGTCTTCATTGACTTCGTCTGTCCTGTCATCCTATTCAACGTCAGACATTGAGAAGCTTGGAGTTCGCATCCACACTGCCAGCGTGAGCACTGTGAGTGATGCAGCCGAGGAGACAGTTGCCCACTTTGGCAGTACTCATGTGTTGGGTCAGCACATGGGAGAGCAACATTTAGCAATAGTGGATGGTGTTGTGCAAGGTAAGGTAACTTCTGTGACTGTGTGATTGATAGGATTGTCTTGTGTAGTATGCAGTTGCAAGCCTTCTGGCATGCAGGCCAATCAGAATTTCTCATCAGACACAGACCACATTATGAAAAACAGGCTTTCAGATGACTAGAGCATGAAAAATGTGAAATGATTTGGCTGGTTGATGTTAATGGGTGTTTCTTCTTTTCTGTTTATATGACAATCCTGGCCCCTGGAAACTTTTTTAAAAGTAATTTTTTTGCCTAGGTTTATTTTTAGATCTGCATTTGCATCTAAATTTTAAACTTCATGTTTCTCAATGTAGTAGTTTGCACAGATCTACTGAAAAAAAGAAATTATCTATGGGTAATCTACTGGCAGGCCAGTTGAAATTTGGATTGCTTTTTTCCTCATCAATTTAACTTTACTTGCTTGCAGCTTTGTAGAGGCATTTTAACGTAGGGAAAGTTACAGGTAACACAACTGAGGGAAAAGCTTAGAAAGCATTCACCTTTTATGGGCTAAAAAATAATTATAAACTCTATACACCATCTTTAACACTTCTGTTGCTGAACTCAACTTGAGTCGAAAATGGGAACTTCCTTTCCCATTTCTTATGCGAGACTAACTCAGTGAAACAGGTGAGGGCATTCTGGGCGTTTGTTTGGATGTGTTGCAGTGACTTTCCTTGATTCAGGGAAGTGTTTAGTTTCATGCATGTGATAGAGAGTAGAAGCTTTAGTGTTCAAAATTAATTTAATTTTCTTGTTGTGATCGTAGAGAACATTAGATCTAGATTTGAAATGGCTTGTGCCAATGTCCCCAAGGTTCTGACTGATACCATAACTGCAGGCAGCAATGGCTCAGAATTTGATCTAGATCTATCTAGTGACAAGGATGGGCCTAATGGGGCTTAAGTAGTATTTACAACTAGGTGTAGAACAGACTCCCATCGGTGGGTGCATCACCCCTGCAACTGATCAGGGAGTTTGTGATTTTCAGTGGCATTATCTAGTAGAAGAAGAGGATATGAATTCTATAGAGTGGTAAATAAACTATAACCCTCAAACTATTGTTGCAATGAGAATGAGTAGTTCAGAAAAATAATAAACACGCCACGAGGTGAGCCAACTAAAATTTGTGGAATTTTATTTGACTTTATTTGGTTTATTTTTTGACTTGCATGCAAATTTTTGTTC
>BLXT01005577.1:782286-794973 GCA_019648995.1 Plakobranchus ocellatus
CCCCCCCCCCCCCAAAAAAAAAAAAAAAAAAATTGTAAAACCGCAAAATTTTCATCTGAATTTAGTCACATTACAATCCACCATCTCCTCGCATAACCAGTCAAAACCATACAACCCAGTTTTCCCTTTATGTTATGTGACCTAATTTGCATAAATTTAATTATTAAAAAAAAATCTTTGGTTTACCTTGAGTCTATCCCTAAAGTTTAATTAAATTTGCTTGCATAGTTAAGAAAATACAATACTTCATGTGAAACCATCATAATTCCTTGGTTTTTCAACAAAGGGCTCAGCTATGGGAAGCTATAACAACTTATGTGTTAAACCCAATGAACTCTATTTTTGCCTAATGTCAGAAGATAGTCTAGATTCTCTGAGACCATCTGTTGAAATATATATTATCAGTTATAAATGTATTAGAACGCCGCCCAGCTGTTTGTTATATGGTTGGGTGGCACAATGAAATATTTATTAGCACGCCACCTAGCTGTTTGTTATATGATTGGGTGGCACAATGAAATATTTAAATATTTCTATACACCAGTTTAAACCCACAACTAAAGGCTTATGGGCACTATTATTTTTATTTCTTTTTTTTTGGCCCATTAGTTTGGAAGGAGCTTGCTAAACCCATAAAAGAAATTTTATTTTTGGAGAACTGAAAAAAAACCCCTGGTCTTTTCCGTTCTATTCCTGCTAGTTTAATTAGTAGTAAATAACGCTTCTGGATTTTTCATGTACATTAATTGAATATTTGTTGTAAGTGTGTGTAAATTCAATAAAATTTTAAGTGCATCAAGCATTTTGTCTGAGATAGTGTGAACAATATTCTAGTTTTATTTCTCCTAAAATCATAGACTTATGCTGCAAATTCACCATGCTCTATTGCATTTATCTGAAGTGAATTCAGGCTGGATATTTTTTTTGTTTTTTTGTTAAAATTTTATTCTTTTTCTATGAATGGCCAATTAAAAATGGGAGATGTAGATAGTGAATGTTGTATTTGTAAACATAATCTGATGTTTAAAATCTCAGAAATACAATTCTGTACTTTGAAAAAAAATTTTTAATCTTCATAGATATGAGTGGTAGCAGCCTCAGTTTCATGGACGATAACTTGTTAGACTTTGGCATGGATGATGCAACTCTGGCACAGCAGCAGGTCAGTAAAGTGTCATATTAAAATTATGAATTTCTGTAGAAGCAAGCCAAAACCAAGGCAGACAAACTTGATTGCTATTTTTCAAAAAATTTTTGTGGGAGGGTTCTGTGATTTAAATATGCAAGTTGCTACCAATCACCAGAGACTTTTTTTTTTCCCAAAAGACTACATACATGCCTTCTGCTCTTATTTTATATTTTTTCTTGAACAAAAAAAATGGATCTTTACTACCTTGCTTTTCCCTATTCTTAAATACCTCCTCTGACTTCTTGTCTCATTAGAGCATTGTGCCTCAACTGTTATTAGAGAATTACCTTGGCATGGTTGATCCCTCACGGGCTCAGACTGTGGATGGAGAAATTACCAAGCACTGTGCCTACAACTTGCCTGCTGTTGCATACACATTAGGTCGTCAGAACTGGCATTGTATAAAGAATCTGTATGAGACATTGGCCCAGGATATGCAAGTATGTATGGGTGATCTTTTTTTCTAATTTAAGTAATGCCATGAAGTTTGCAGATTTGTAAAATTCAAGTTACGTAGGTAATTAAAAAAAAATAATTTTTTTTTATTTAGTTTACCATAGAAAAGGTCATATTGTTTTCAACATTTGTTTTGTTTTTCCTTTTGCAGTGGAAAGTCCGCAGGACACTTGCGTTCTCTATACACGAGCTAGCTCTGATTGTAGGAGAAGAGATAACCCACAAGGACTTGGTGCCTGTGTTTGATGGCTTCCTGAAAGACCTTGATGAGGTTAGGATAGGTGTTCTCAAGCATCTGGCTGATATATTCAAGGTAAACTTTGCTGCTCATTAAAGGAGTGGAAAAGGCTTTTTAAACAAATTCCATAATGCTATTAATTAAGTAATCTGTACAGGGACAGAATAAAAACTCAGAAATCACCTCTTTATAGGTATAACAGTTGTACCAACGATCAAATGGAAGCAAATAGAATAATAGTATTTGTTTTTTATATTTCCTCAGTAATTTTTCTCAGACAAGACAGTTTTGTAAAAGCCTCAAAGCATGTATGTGAAGGTGAAAGTGTTAGTTATATTCAATATTATTAGATCTCAGCGATTGTGAATGAAAAACTCTGATCATTGAATCGTATTTGTCTTCACAGCTTTTAAGGCCAGAGGTGAGGTTGCAATACTTGGCTAGAACTCAAGAGTTTATGAAAACTGACAACAATAAGAACTGGCGCTTCAGAGAGGAACTTGCAGAGTGAGTTATTAACCTTGAGTTAAACTTTTTATTTCTCATACGTTAAAAAAAAAAAAAAAACATTTATGGGAATGCATTTTGAGGATTATTTATATAGTACACATTTCTCATTAACTTCGCAATTTTTTAAATGTTTTGTCTGAGAATTTTTGTCAGGAATAAAATTAGTTAGCAGGATCTATAGTATTGAATGTCTCTGTAGCTTAACAAAATGTGCATCATTTGGTGTATCAAATCATTAGAAGGGAAAATGATCTGAATTAATAGTTAGAGTCAAATTCTCAATAGATTAAAGTAAGACTTGGATGCAGTGTCATCAATTTTGTCCCATGTATAGTTTTAAGGACTTGAAAGATTTATTGGTGCTTGATTTTTTTTTCTTGTAGTATGTTGGTGATACAGTGACAATCTTTTTAATGGAAACTGGCCAGTTATGACCTAAAACCAACATCATGAATTCTTGCTGTATGAGATGTAAACTATCCTGTGTACATTCTCTGATGCAGGAGCTGGGTGAAAAATATCCCTTTTTTTCCAGTTAAACTCTTTGCAATAAAATGAGAATAGGTCAGGTCCCTTGATATCTGTAAGGACCTTAAGGGATGGTACTGAATTCCCGAAGGGGACTATCACACTTGAGATCATCAAAATGAGAAAAGATTTTAGGTCTCGTGCTAGATTTTTATTTCTTTTTCATTTGATGTACAATTGGTGCATCAGTCAATTGGTGTGCCAATATTTTACAGATTTAAGAAGCTGAGAATTGAAGGTTCAAATACAGATGTCGGCAAATATAAAATTGACTGCCTGTTATTTTCTCAGCATCCGGTGAACATGAAATTTTCCTTTGAAGAGTGGTATTGGATTAGAAAAATGGGGGACTTTTTTTCAAAGCATTTAAACTTTATAATATTATGTTACGTATTACATGTTTTGCAGGCAGCTAATCCAGATCTGCAATTACTTCCACTGTAGTGATGTGGTCAACCACATTGTTCCTCTGGCAATGTCAATGCTCAAGGATAAAGTTGCTCAAGTCCGATTAGTAGCTTTACGCTTGGTAGGTAATTTTATTTCTATTTCAGACTTTTCTAACCTTGACTTGTATTCTTTTGCTTCTGCTCTATTTATTTATCGTGATGACTTTGGCGAGGGAGATGAAAAGTGCCCCCATAATTTGGAGGGGTAAACCATGCTAATTGGCATGTTTTTATCATCATAGAGGATTTTATACAGTGGAAGGCAGAGCGACTTTACCTTTTAGAGAAATATTTTGTCAGGTTCCCATGAAAATGAGGGGTCAGAGTAAACAAATTACTAAGTATGCAGATGGATGGGCAAGTTGGCAAGAATGGGGTAATACTTCACATAAAATTAATTTTCCATCAAATTTCATTATGAATCCAAGTGTTGATATGGTGGATATAAAAGGTTGTAATAGAGGTGACCTTTCTATCATAGTCTGGCAGAAATTGGTTTAATATTCAATGATGTGTTTTCAAATAGGCAATTCTTGTTTTTGAGACCAGAGAACTCTGAAAAAGGCTCAAGCTTTTGTATTCCATTCTAGGTCTTTCTGGATATAAACCTGATCAGTCACTTTATCAATCTCTCATCATCATTCAGATTCATCTCTGCTGCTAGAGAAACACTAAAGGAATACCAAAGATGTGTAAAAATTTTACTTTATATTCCCAAGATTACCATTGCCGTCCAGCTGGTATAGAAATGTTCCCCAGGGGTGCACAGGGTGGTATTAAGCCAGAGATGCTTACATTGCATTTATGTCAGGCTGGGGGGTGCCATAAGCTGGAATAGTGTAACAATTTTTATCATCTTGAGGAAGCCTGTGAACTTTATTTTTTTGTGTTATGCTTTTTATGATAAGGTGGTTCAATTGAAAATACCATCTACTGCTCTGTGGTATGTTAGGTGTAAACTTCTATATCCCTTGCCCCACCCACATGAGGCACATACAAAAGGCAAAAAGAAAATTTTTGAAATAATACAATGCACTATCCTTAGGAAGGAATAGAAAAATCAACTCCATGTTTTTTTTTCCTTCCACAGGTGAGTGCTGTTCTGAAAAAGACCTGTGAGGATGGAGAGAAAAAACTGCTTGCCTTGGTATGCAACAACATCATCGAGCTGTTTGCCACAGACAATAGGTGGTTGCTTAGACAGACGTGAGTAGCTTGAATATCAATTTGCCCAAAAATATCTTCGAACTATTGACTCTAGAGACAGCAATAGAAAGTGTTCTGCTTGCAGATATGCCTATCGTTCTGGAAGTTTCAGGCGCATTTTTATCACAAAATCTGGTATTTTGCAAATTTTTGATTGGCCGTATCTTTTGAAATACAGTCCAGGTTTAGCAACACTTTGCATAAGTAGCACGAGAAGCTTAGGGGACATAAAACAAAGTAAGAAAAAATTTAACAGTGCTAACACTGCAACAAACTTTTCAAATTTATTACATGTACATGTATGGTGCTCTTGGCTACACCTCTTTTTTTTCATAAAAAAAAAAAAAAACAACAAACCACTCCCAGTCACTAAGCATGCATGTTTCATACAGGCTGGAGAGGGATTGGTGTGAGGTGGGGCAAACATATTGGTGCAATGCATAACGGTATGGCATTCCTACGCCTACCATCAGTATTGACTAGTTGACTGTGATGTCACTCACCTGTATTAGGATTTTTCAAGAGAGACATCTTTATGAGGAAGGCAATAACAAAAACCCTGACAGCAACTTAAATAAAACAATTTTGGGATAAATATTTTTTTCTCTCCTTTTCAATCTATCAACTTCAAGTCAATGGTTTGGTTAAACATAATTATTCAAACTTTGAGACTATACATTCAATGTCGTAAGACTAGTCTAAAAATGTTGGCCTAATCTAGTGCTTTGCATGTGCTGATATAAATCCAGCATCGAACTTCAAGGCTCGGCGTAAGACTTTCTTTTGATGCTAGGCTGTAGCCATTGCCAGGTCTGTGATAATTATGAACTACCTCAGGAGGTGGTAGATCGTGAACTTTCCATTTAATGAATTAGGCATGCGTATCTGAGTCTACGTCCCTTCTAAGTGTCCAAAAGGAAACTGCTCTACACAAAAGTTCCCATTTGCAAGGGATGACAGAATTGCATTTGAAGAAAAAGCATCAAGGCATTCAGCGTTTAAAGGATAGAAAAGATGATTGTTTGATGTACTTATTTTCGAACTGAGAAAAGCTAGTAAAATTGAATTCTAATTGCATCAGAAATCGGTAACCCAAAATTAAGCAACTCCTTGTATAGTTAGTGTTGTAGAGTACGAGTAGAATTAAAAATTTAAAGACAATTTTTCTTTTTATATATCGTTAATCTAGGGCCGATCTGCTCAACATTGAAGTAAACAGATTTAAATGTACGCATGGAGGCTATATGTAAGGCACATTGGCAAAGTCTTTGGTTTGATTTGGACAGAACCCTGATATCCACTAACTGTCCCCTGTCCTAAAGCTTTATTTTTTTTTTGTTTAAATTGGAACTTTATTAAATTGAGTACTTTTACTTTTTTTTTGTTCAGTCAGCATCAGTTCCCTTCAGATTCAAATTTGTTTCGCATACATATCTAATCTTCCGCATTTTTGCCCTTGATGTTCCTGAAAAGTTTTTTTTTAGGGTAGGCATGTCTGTGCTTGACCTGTATCTTTCCTTTCTGAGTGTGTAAAGTTTTTCATGAAAAGTGACTAAGGAAATAAATTTTCCATTACAAAAACTTATTCATGGGTTTTGAAGCTGCTGTGAAAAAAAATCCATCTTTTTTTGCAAAGGGCACCTAATTAAAATTACTGAACATTTGTTTCTACTCTTTTTCTACCAGTGTGCTCAGCACACACAAAAATTCAAGGATTATTAAAATTATATCGATGTTTTTTAAAATTCAATTGCAAGGAGGGGGAAAAATGCCATATTGTTTGTTCTTACTCTCAACTCTTTTCTATCTTCTTGACTAAGCGGGGGCGTCGGTGGCACAGTGGCTAGTGAGTCCGTCCTGAGATCTGCAGGGTTCGAGCCCCGCCACCGGCGCCCTGGCCTGACGGAGGGCCTAAAAGCCTGAGATCACCTTGTTGTGGACTGGCTATATACAAAAAAAATCTTGACTAAGCTGCCATTCTTAAGTGTCATGTGTTCCTAAAAGTTTTGATTTGAGAGTTCATATGAAAGTACCTGAGACCAGACAAATTGAAAAAGAAAAAGGCTTGGGAAAACTTTTACAAGAATAATTTTTTTTAACATTATAGAAGGTAAGAACTGAGACTTGGTGTATGTCAAGTACATTGTACTTAAAGTTATGAAGATAACATATGTCTAAAAAAGATATAGTTTGAAAGATTTTTACAGATTGATTAATGACAACTGGGGTTTTTTTTTTCATCTCAGATTTGCTCAACTCTGCTATGTGATATTAGAAGAAGATGCTCTTCCTCCAAGTGAGTTTGCCAGGAACTTTCTGCCCAGTGTGCTTGCTCTAAGCGCTGATCCTGTTCCTAACGTACGGCTCTCTCTGTCCAAAGTTATGGCTCAGCGGATAATGCCATTAGGTGAGAAAGGAAAAGAATAAAGATGATATACCATATGCTATTGTAGCATGTGGTTAAGCATATGTTAGATGAATGTACGCTTCGGTTAAATTATTATCTAAGGCTGTGATAGATTTTTTGCTACATACTCAGTGTACTGTAAATATACGCTACCCTGCCTAAATGTTGTCTCTTCTCCTGTAGCTTACGTCAGGGCTGGATGAATTAAAGGAGGGATAGGGTTTGGGGAAATAATACATTATGGACTCCTTAACGGCTCCAACATTGACATGGAAAATAATTTTTGCCTCCCTTTCCTCCTATTGTATGCATAAGCCCATGCCTATAATCAGTGAATTCTTGCTGGGCTATGTGTGTAATAGTAGAACTAGTACTTTATTTGCTTTATGTGCTTGGTTATTAATTCTGTTGAGGATTTGGACATTCAAAGAATGGAAGAAAAAAAATGATTTCAAGATTGCATTAGCTACCACCTAAACAAGTTATTTGTTCATCAAGGGAAATAATGCTATTGTTTTTCATTTGTGCAGTATAATCTAAGGGAAGTTTATAAAGACATGCATCTCCTAGTCTCTTGAGAACATGCATTTTTTAATGGATACTTCTGTATTATCAGAATCATAGAAAAAGAGAGCTTAGAATCTCTTGCGTAAAAGTGTCAATTGATGTCACCCAGATGTTAATGTGCTGTTTTTTTTTTTTCTGTTTTGTATTTTGTAATTCATATATTTGACCTATTTAGACAGCCATGCCAAAAAAAACCAAACGTCTTTGTTTTCAAAAATATTGTAAGAGCTCTGGCAATTTTAGTTTTGAAAATTTTTTTTGAAAGTTTCTTTGTAAATTTTTATGTCTATGCCCAAATTTTGAACTCCATAAAAAACTGTCAGTCATTTACATTCATCAAAGCTCATCAGCATTGTAGGCTATAAGTCTTTATTGTATTATGATAAAATAGCCTACAGTATCAAAAACAAGCCTAGGGGCATGCGTAATGTTTAAATGGTAAACGTTCTTGTTGTTGATACATGGAAGCACTACATACAGTTGATGAAACACTACACACAGTTGATACACAGAAAACCCACACAAGTAAAATCTTTTAAGATATCACAATCGTGTCAAAACATTCTCATAGATTTCACATTTAATAAGGAAAAATATTTGTAGATTTTATGATAAATAAGGAAAAATTCTGTATCGATTTTACAATATTAGGACATCCTGATCGATCCCGCAATAATTATACACTTGTAGTTGTAGCTCTCACAATAACATGGAAAATATTTTTAGACTTTGCAGTAACTATTGGACAATCTGTAAGGATTTTACAATAAATACGTAAACACATAGATGAAGAAAATCATGTTCATCAATGCATTTGGACTTTGCAGGCTTGGAATGTATTATCAAATCAAGTGTTAAAAATAAATTTAATGTGCTTCTGGGATGGCCACATTGCAGATTACTTCACAACCCAGCAGAATCCATACCATGAGGACCTGGTGCAAACACAACAGAAATTACAGTCAGACGAAGACAAAGATGTGAGATACTTCTCCTGCCAACAGCCAGAGACTGATATCTCACATGACCATGACATGGTAAAGATTGCATCTTGTGTGTAAGGGGGGTGGGGGGAGGGTTAATTGGGAATGAATGCTCCTAAAAAAGCCTTTGATATTTATGTAACATTTTATCTACATGTTTTTTTTATCCTTAAGTATGTAGCTACGATTTGAAACATGCATGTTTTGTTTTCGGCAGCGTTAGTTCCATCAAATAAATTTTTTAAAACACTTTTCAAGTTCCTTAAAACTATTTAATGGTAGACATGTTTCCTATTTAATTACGAGTTTTCCACTTATTAAAGTAAAATATGTTAACCTTATTTATGTGTAGCTAAATGGATAATTGCGATTGGGTTTATGGTAAACTTACTAAAAAAAATCCCCCGAAAAACTCGCAACAAAATTTACCAAAGCTCTCAGTTGGTTTATAAGCCTTATTTTGTATTGGCTTTGAAGTATGGCATTTTATGATGGAGAACCATTTTAGATCTTGCTGAATGTATCTTTTTTTATTTTTGTTATTATTTATTATTATTATTATTATTATTATTATTTTTTTTTTTTTAAATAAATTATTTTTGAAAATATTTTAAAGATTCATGATAATGCTTAGCTTAGTGATCGTATTTTTCTTTCTTGTTCTGAAGTTGGGGAAAAAAAAACAAAGTTACTGCCAACAGAATTTTTTGAAATGCGTGGAATCTTGTACGGCTTCCTAACCAGTCCATATTTTCATCTTCCTCAATTGTCAGGTGCCTGTCTGATGGGAAGATTTGCTGCAAACATGGCATGGAATATTTGTGTGGGTGTGTACTGCAGAATTAAAAGCCTTTAGCAGACAGGCAGACTGCTGTAGTTCACTGTACTGACCACCACCAAGGCACTTGGCCCACAATTGCAGCGGCTATGTCGTCAACGGCAACAAAATCTTTGTTAGACAAGGCAGCCATGTCCAGAATCAAAAAAATATCAGAGGGTTCAAAAGACAGCAATTGATTTTGCATTTTGTCAGATAATTTTGTGGTTACCGCGTTTTGTAATGTGAGGTTTTATTTAATGGGACAAGATGTAGGTAAATTAACATACTCGAGACATTAAGACTGGGAACAGCTCAAAAGTGATTATTAACTTACACATGTAATTATTTTATCTTTTCAACATGTTTTTTTTCTTTTTCTTTCGGTATTTTGACCCAAAAGAATTTATATATTAAAATTGGATTTTTTTCCCCTGAAGAGAGCAATAATGTTGAGGATTGTCTCGTGTGTCAGTTTATCTTCGGTATTGCAGTTAACAGGGTACATTTTTGTCGAGCCTTGATAGCAAGATATGTTATGAGATGGGACATTACTTTTCTTTTTTTTCTGCTCACAGCTTAGACTGGACAAGAAAACCAGTCTAGACAGATGCAGGTGAAAATAAGGGAATTTTAAAGGTTCCTGATGTGAAGTGGTCTGATTTCGTTCTCGACCTGAAAAAACCATGTTATGCCTAGGTAACATTAATAATAATTATCGAACCAGTTTCATCATTCACTAAAATCTATTGCCATGTCTGTTTATTTGAAAAATTTTATTTGATTATCTGTGATCACAGTATTACTGGTACATCGAGGTGCCTTATCTATTCATGAAAAGTCACATGCAGCTCCCTGCAAGTGCAGTTAACTTTTAAGAACATTTATATGGTTTCTAGAATGTCTGGACTCAGTTTAAATGGGCTGGCAGCTCCTTGGGCATTGTGAGATAATGAGTGAAGTCTGAAAGTGTAAAAAGTGTGTCACAGAGCCTGCATGATTCCATTATTGTATTTTTCATTTATGAAAATATCTGCCTTTAAGTATGATATAAACTTCAGTTTATAGGTGAGACTGATTTTGCTTCAAGTCAAGATAGATGCAAGATACAGACGAAGATGTGTAAGATTCTGTTATTTTAGCTACCAAAGCTTCATCTATAAGTTTTTTTTTCAATATCTCTACACCAGTCTGTTTTACCTTGTGTATTTGTTGCAGAGCAGAAAAAACTGCCCTAGAATCTTTTTTCTTTTCTTATCAATTGTATGCATTGCAGCTTTCTTCTCAGATATTTACGTACAAATATAATTATGTGTAAACCTCAAAGCAATGTCTTTTTTTTTTCATACAAAGTATTTTATTTTTTTTTGAGGGTTTGTGTTTTAAGAGGAAATCTATTGATTTTCTTTAGAAAAAATCTTGTTTGAGGTTTTCAAAATGTTTTTGAGTCCTAGTGTAATCTTGAGTGTCTCTTTTGATGAATGCATTCGTTGTGAATTTATCTAGGGACCATTTTTTAATCTTGTTCACACAAATTAACCCCTGCTCAAGATAGTCACATGATGGTGTAAAATGTTGACACTTTATTTCATCGAGGAGAGGATGTGAGAATTTGAAATTTCTTCAATCAATTGTCTCTCCATAATGATAACCCTTTAAATTTACTCTTCCAGTATCTGTTTTTTTTTTCTTATTGTGATAAAAAAAAAAAACAAACAAAAAAACTATGAAATAGCCTATTCAACATACTTCAATTGTTCACTAATATTCAAAATGATATGTCCATGAGTGAGATTTATCTCTTGAAAAATTACTTTTCTTGTTTTTAGTCTTTCCTTTCAAAGCCCTGGCAAATTATTGACACCATTTGGTCTGCCTCCAGGGCTGAAAAAGTCCAAAAGCAGGGGTAAGATGACGCAGTACAAAAACCCGTTCATTTAGGTTTGCAATTAAAGAATAGAATCAAAACTTGAAAATGGCAAAAGTATGAAATCTATGATGGAGACTCTTTGTGACCTAATAAGCTTCTTGTTGTATCACAAGCCTTTTCAATGTCATCTTTGGTAGTCTTTTGTAAACTTCTCCCCACAGCACCAGGATAGTTGTATTTGAATACTGACTCAGCCTTTTAATTTTTTTAAACATTGTATGTTACAGTGCTAGCGTCCACTGTATCGCCCTGTCACTGCCCAGAAGTTACATTTTTTCCCCTTTACATTTATTGACTTAATTGGTAGCCAATAATACGAAAGCATTCAAGTGAAAAAGGCCTGAATTTTTGTCGGGTGTTCTTGTGGATCATACAGAAACCTCATAATTTTTTTTTTTTTTTTTTTTTTTTAAATATTCACACTTGGGCATTTGGCTGTGCAAGGAAAGGTTCATAATTGCATCTGCATATGAAAGAATGTATTTTTATATTATGTATCTCATGCCTCTCTTGTTGAGGATTGTGGACTATTCGAAATTTTGTCAAACAATAGTCGCGAAATGTTTGTCATGCAACCAAATGGCACACAATAGAAGGCTTTCACTAACCACTATCAACGATTTCCCCTGAGAAAGAGGTTGAAAAAAAATGTCACCATTTTGTCTTTCACTTTTTTTTTTTTTTTTGGTATGCATGAATTTGTAAGACAACTGCTTGCCAATGCCATATAGTTTTTGTGAAAAGTGTATATATACTAACTTTTGATTGCCCTAATTTTCTGTGAAATAAATCAAGAGAAATAAGTTGGATCTATTTTAGATACCGGTAATTCATTTTGAATTAGATCACTCTGCAAGTAGTCAAGGTTTATTGTAGCCATCTCTTGAGTTCAGTTATACTTACAACTCTCTTGGATTTTTCTCGAGACTTATAAAGTAGTTTTCCTTATCTAAATCAGACATTTTTGTTGGAACTCAGCCCATCTACATTTAAAGCTATCTAAAATTCTAATTTTTCATTGCTTTAAGCGTTGCCATAAAATGAGACATTTTGGTATAGATTTTCTGCATGTTGGTGAGCAGCCATCATAATAAAATACCAAGTGATATCTTATCTCACTTGTACTGAAAAAGACAATTTTCGAGCATTTTATCTCTGTCATCAATATAGCAAAGAATTAAAAGATTTTGATAACAGAACCTTGTATTTGCTCCTTTTGATAATATATCTCATTTTTCAGGCAACACTACATGTTAGTATTTCTGAAAAGGAAGCAAATTTATAGATGTTCATTTAAGCAGGTTTATTGGTAACATCATAAAAGCTGAGAAAAAATCGACACCAGAAAGCAAAGGTGTGAGGTGAAATCCACTGTAATATATCCTTCTGGGCTTATATGGATTAATA
>BLXT01005590.1:0-14478 GCA_019648995.1 Plakobranchus ocellatus
CTTGGTTTTCTCTACACTTTCTTTAGAAGGATAATAGTTTAGACCAAGCAAACAAACATAGTGAAATGTACACCATGCGTTATGAACCTAATTATCGTAATTGTCCTACTTCTTAAAATTTATTGATATCTGAGATTGATTGATAAGAATAATTGTGTGGATATGAGGAATAAATATAATGAAAATGCTCATTGCCAAAACCTGTTTCATATAAGTAGCTTGGAGCTAAATTTTAATTTTAAAAAAATTGTGCGAGAACGTTTCCCCTCGCGGGTGTGAGCTTGAAGCCTGACACTCACACGGTGGTTTGATGAGGGCTTAAAAGCCTGAGACACTAACATGCATCGCTATTTTTACATTGTTTTATTGCCAAAACCCGAGGCTCTGCATTAACAAGATCACTAGGTTTGCATTGTTAAAATATTACCAAACTTTGAGAAACTGCATTTACCAGCATCACTAATGTTACATTGTTTTAAACTATTACCAAAGTATTTTGAAAAACAATTTTACAATATGAAATATTTCTTTCTTTTCTGTATTTTTACCTGCTGCTGACTTTGCCTTTTGGGTAAGTATTTGAAGTATTTTACTTTTGCTGCTGTTTTTTTACTTCAAAGTCTCTTAGTCTTGCATCAAACTCAGGGTAGTCCTTTTACTTTGAACCCTGATCCTGATAAATTGAAGTTTGAAATGTTTTAATTTTTTTATTGCGCTCCTTGCCAATATTGATTTTCCTTAATTTTTTATTGATTCTCGCTAAGCAGATCAAGTGATACTTCAATTTTTTAAACATTAGCTTGTGTTTTACTCATTTTGGTTTAAGCAGACTGATCCACGCTTTAAGAGTTTTGGAACACAAAATTTGTTTTACAAAATATAGGCAGTAAATATGACAGTAGTGTTTAAATAATTTGTTTTTAAACCTTATTTCTGAAGATGGACTCACCATGCTGCCTAGAACTATTTGTATTTGATAAAATACATATAACGACAAAAATCAAGTTCATAGCTTGTAGGTATTTTTGCACTTTTTAATTATTTTTAAAAAAATCAAAAGTGCACAAGAAAATTTAAGTTTTTCAATGAAAAATGAAAGCAAAAAACACTTCACTTTATTCTCAATATCCATCAACTGTTTGAAATACATCTATCAACAAAAATCAAGGACAAAGCTCATAGGCTTGTTTTGCACTTATTATTTTTTAATAAAGTGCACAAGAACATTCAAGTTTTTCAGTAGCATAGGAAAACAAAAATCGCTTAAATTTATCGATAAAATTTAAAAAACTGATTTAAAAAACAACAACAAAATAAAAAGATTAATTCAAGTTTCAGAGCACAGTTGCCAACCCTATCAGTTACTGGGATATTCTATTTTTTAGCCTGATAGCAGGCCTCTCAGGTTTGCACGCAAATCTTAGATGGGTCTCATTATTTTTATCCTTTTTTAATTTTTTATATCAACTAGTGTAAGAGCATCTATAAATAAATAAATAAAATACAATAAATGAATGTCACTATGAAAGGACGAAAAAAAATCGGACCTAATTTGGACGGAAGTCTGATTTCGACTGAGCTTATCATAATAATATGATACAATCAGCGTACATTTACATGTGCACAGTTTATCAAAATTATAGAGAAGTCTTATTTCATGCATGGTTTGCAACAATTACGATCTTGAAAAGATATCTTGCTTTCATAAAATGTAAAAGTAAAAGTGAAAGAGTACTGTCATTTTACTACTCTCTCTCTTTCTCTCTCTCCCCCCCCCCCTTCTCCATCTCTCTCTCTCTTTCTCTCCTCCTTCTCTCTCCATCTCTCTCATTTTCTCTCCATACCGATTCCTCCCTCCTCCATCCATTATGCCATCTTCTTAAACTTGACAGGAATAACTAACCATATACCCCCCTACAGTGAGGGCCACCTTAACATAGAACAGGGTTCACCCATTTCAAATCTATATAGTCTGGCAAAACGGTTTCACAACGTTTACACAACGCTTAAATTGAGAAAGACCACTGGAACTAATCACAAACTTCATTACTTTAGTCCAGAGATAGGAAACGAATCTATTCTGAATGAGACAGAATGAGAGAAACAAAAGTATGGCTGGCTAAGTTAAAACTGAAAAATTAAAATAATGAACTACTATAATATAACATCTTTCTTCATAAAAAAAAAAAAAATAAATAAAAAATAAAAAAAAGTATGATCTTTTGAGACACTTTATATTTTTTCATCAATATATATTACGTGTTTTATGATTTATGTAGTGCTCTGAGCAAGAATGAATCTTTCATGTGATAAATAAGCTAGGAGTCATTTTTTAAAATCGAAAACAAAAAATTACATGTAGAATCAATGATTAAATTTACATCTATTTCGTGATATTTTTGACATGATCAATCATTTTTTGCTCATGAAAACGACTTCCATAATCCGTTCAGTATTCAAGCTAATTTCCTATAGTAATGTCTTCAATACTCATCGAAAAGTTGGATTCTAAATTAACACAAAGGTGAAGAAAATAATTGGTCCACGTTGGAGAATATTTGATAAATTCATTATATGAAACTGGCTCTCTGGAGCAATGCACTTAATATTCTGGAATGAAATATAAAGTGAGGGCACTTTTATAGGGCTGAAAATTGTATTTTTAGCATTTTTAAAAGAGAAAGCTCTAAAATTGTCCACGTTTCAAATTTCATTGAGAAGGTAATTAAAAGCTTTGTAGAAAAAATATAAGACGAATGAGGGAATAATCCTTAAGTAAGCTCCACCAGGGAATATTTTTTTTGTTTACCAAATTTTCAAAAGCTTTAAGATCAATAACTTTAGCTTAGTTTTTCTGTAATTTTTATTACGTTTTTCTTACAGAAAACTTTTTCTTCCCTTTCATTTGGAAGGCAAAAAACTAAGACAAACAAATTTTGGAGATGATATAAGAATGTAGAGGAAAATAGCATGCAGTTTTCATATCTCAGCAATTTACATTAGATCCCATCACTTGATTTCAGCAAATCGACTCAAGAAAAACTAGTTCACAAAAATATATTGGTTTTAAAAATTATAACGAGATGGAGGTTTGAAGCTAACTAAAATTATCTCTTGTATTGCTAAATTCAGCTACGGTTTTCCAAGAAATTGATATTTTTTTTTGCTGATAGCTGATTTCTTGCTCGGACATATATAATTGCATTTAACAACGATATCCATATAAGAAATACAAATGGGTGGCCACACGAGTAAACACACGACACACACACACACACACGCACACACGCATTTTAGACTCGCGCGCACACACACAAAGATAACTTGTTAAATTATGGCTCATGACAATAACAGTAATTTGAACGAAGTTGGCCATAAAAAAGTTTCCAAACTTTTTTTTTCCCCCATTTTCCATTTTAGCAAAACAAATTTTATACCAGATTTTGTTTAGAAATGTACGAATGGATGCAATGTGTTTTTCATGATAATGTTCATTTTCTTCATACACGTTTTATAGTAAAGTGTTCAAAAGTATGTTTTTTTTTTTCTTTTTTTATCCCAGTGCCTTAAAAAAGAGGAGTGTCTTGTAAACAATGGGATGATAGTCATTTAGATTTAAAGCATTTATGTAATCGCCGTCATAGTGAACATGGTGTTGATATTTATTTTATTTTATTAGCACTGATAATCTTTCCAGCACATCCACGAAGACAATAAATTTATATTGCTATCTCAGTGGCACTACAAGTACTTGTAAAGAATAAAAAACAGCAGTGCTGCTCTCGGATCATACATTTGGGCGTTAGACCTCAGTAATGCTATAAAAAAACATACACCAGTGAAGCCATTTATGCAAACACCCAACTTATTTGACATTGGTTATTTTTCATCTTGTATAAAAAAAATATAATCGTGAAGAAAGCTATTGTGTTCCATACTAAAGATGTATCTTTAACACACAAATCAGTTGGGTCCATTTTTAGACAGAATGCAATCATTTTGCCCCGTCCATCATAATGGCCGCCGCCCCTTCTATGTGCATTCAAAAGAAATGAAAGAAATCGGATGTAAGTAAGTACAACTAGATATTTTTTTTTTGCTTCAAAAATTTGGGTCAAAGATTCAAATTTGCGTAAACTTTTATTTTAGATCAAACTATTCCTCTTCATTTTTTTTTATTTCCTTATTCAAAATCAACAATGTCCAACATTTACATGTGGTATAAAGCCAAACTTGTTTCTCGTCATGCACAGATGGGATCCTATTCTTCTTTGTCACATAAAACATGATCGATTTGGGTGACCATGTTAGGCCAAGGTTTAACCCTTTCCCCGGCGACATATTTCATATTTTGTCTCCGGCGACTGGGTGTAAACAGCCATATACTTTTTATAAAGAGGAAATGTTCTTTTCAATCTAATATTGTGAAGAAAAAAGTTGCCTGTGGATCAAAGGGCACATGCTTTTACAACAAAAAGGGGGTAGAAACGGTGGCCGGTGATTGTTTTTTAATATGTTGAACATGCATCTTTTGCTGAGATTGTCGTGTTTCTGTTTAAATTCCCCCTGGACACACTATCCGCTGAAGAGCTCTGCGCTGAGTGAGTTTGGTTTTTGTATATAGCCAGTCCACAACAAGGTGATCTCAGGCTTTCGGGCCCTCCGTCAGGCCAGGGCGCGATGGCGGGGCTCGAATCCGCGACAGAAGGGTCCTTGCAGATCTCAAGGCGGACTTGTCCGCTGAAGACAACAGACAAATGTTTAGTATGGACATTGCACGTCCGCCAACCCTTTTTTTTTTTTTGCAAATGCCGGTCCCGATAGATTCTAGTCATAAGAGAAATCCTGGAACAAAAATCCATTCCACACCCATCTAAGCGTGCCAAGTTACAGATGCTTTCCGCGCGCAGTTGGTCGGGACGTGGCGGGGCTCTGCGGACAAAGGCTAAAGAGAGAGTGGTTGGTCTAGGCAATGGTGGGTCTAGGGTAGAACCATAGACATAGTATATAAATATACTACGTCTATGGGTAGAACCATAACTAAATCTGAAAAATAATTGAATAATGACAAAATTACGGCGCTCCCAGGTGGATTACACCCAGTCGCCGGGGAAAGGGTGACTATATGTGTGATAGGTGATCTTCATATAATTGGCCGAGTTAGTTTAGGTCTTAGTTCAACAAGTGATATTTTTTATGCATACTGATCTATTACATCTGGGCTTTCAATCAACCAACGACGATGTTATGTTTGTGGGTGATATAAGCTAAGATTGAATTGATCAAGCTTTCTCAAATGTTTTAACGAGAAAGTGTCAGATGAAGTCGAAGAATCAATTCATGATTTTTATGAATTATAATAATTATTGAGTTAGATTTAGGCCAATAAAGATGAAGGTACCAATGGCAAAAGCTTCTTTGCCACTCACAGAATTAAATGAATTTATGAAGAGATTCAATTACAGGCATCTTTTTGTTCCTTAATATCTGTTCAGAATGTGTACAACTAGTCTTGATGGGGTTGTGCAAGGTCCCGTATAGGGCGTGGAAAAACTAAAACATAGTAACTGTCACTATGAACAGTTCACGTACTCATCCGTGCAAGGCGCCGAACTTAGTGGGCTATATTTGAATTCGAAAAAAAACCAATGGAACTAATTTTGATGAATAATCTAATGCTTGATCATGTCTTAGAAGAAAACAAGGTTTTGTGTAAATTTGACAAATTGAGAAGGTTACGCATAACCTGGCAAATTACTCTGTAACAATAAGACAGTTCCTACCAAAATAAGATCACCCATTTCCAAAAAAATGATCATTTTTTCAACATCTGAAGAAGATATCAAAGGAAAGAGAATTGAAAGCTTTAAAATTGATATCTGCCTTAGGGTGCTTATGATTTTTTTTTCAATGATCTCATGTCAAAATAAAAATGGTGATCGTAAAATGTATAAGACAAAGAACTTATAATTTGCACAATTGACAAGAAATAGAGGTATCATGCACGTAAGATAACTTAACATTTTGTGCAGCCATAATGCTTAAGGCACTATTGACATAAAATAAAGGTATCATGCGCGTAAGATAACCTAACATTTTGTGCAGCCTTAATGTAAATCTCTTTTGTGAGTTCTCCCACAACAACACAGGGACCAGACCAATTTATGGTTAAAAAAAAACGAAAATATTTCTGTTTTATAAGAAAAACCAAGGAATGCTTTTCTTAAAATTCACGCAGTTTCACAAAGTTGTCCAATGAAAATAGAATCAACACAGAAACATCAGAATAATATTACAGTCGATGATCTATCAGCTAATATCACAATTTCAAACTGGAAACACCTTTACACTTAAAATTAAAAATAATAATAATAGTAAATGAAGAAGAAATAGTAGGAAGTATATCTACTGCAAAGTAACAATGAATGCAAAAGTCTTCAAATAGTTCTTAAATGATAACTGCAGGATCTACTGCCCCCTAGTAATACTATTTGCATAACATTTACAATGTCTAAAGTAACTCCTGTATGAAGACACACGTAGCCCTCCCGAGTTTCCATTCTCAGGGAGGCGAGATGCTTCACGACAATCAGCTCAAATGAACTGGGAGTGATGACGGGTAAATACTTCCGCTCAGGAGACAGGGGGCGTGTCTACATGTCTTTCAAGAGAAAAGAGCAAATCTCCAGCATCCAGTTCAAAGGTCAGACCCATAACTTTGGACAAAGGAAAATAGAACTTTTATTTTAAATAATTTTGAGATTGAAAGCATTATATATTTAAGAAGAATTATCATTAGTTTCAATGCTTAATTTTTAAAAAAGATCTCTTTGATCTAAACGAATAATTGTACAACTTAATTTTGCACTATTTCAAACATACAATTGTTGATTGAACTTTTGTGCCCAGCCTTAATTGGATCATAGGAAAGAAAGAAAAACCCGGTAATTTTTAACGGGTAATTTTTGTAAAAACTATTAAAAATCCTACCAAGAAAAAAACCCCGATTTTTACTTTTTTCGGAAAAAAAATGCGATTTCCAGAAAATTCTCAATTTTAGTGAATAACCGTCAAAAAGATGGCATATAGGTGAGTTTTTTGAATTAGAGAGATCTTGTGACTTTATAGAAACCAAATTGTTTCGTATGTAGCGTTCATTTCCCATAAATAGAAAGAAAAAAAAATTAAAATATACCATTTAAATGATTCAAATGACAAGAAATGTATGTCTTTGTACGCATTTAAAATTATTGCTCTGAAGTATGATTACACTTGAACAGCTCACTATTTGTCTGGAAGTTTGTCTTCTGTCTTCAGAGCTCTCGGCACAGAATGCTGCCATTGAGATCCCATGGCCTGAGAAGAGTGAAGATATGAACAAGGTCAAGAAACGCGTTTGAAGGAAAATAACGTATTTACATGAAGTATTGAAACCAAAGAACCAAATGGTTCCTTTATGCGATTCCTTTGCGAATAAATAAATGGTTTTTTTTTAAATGATTGACTTAACAGACTATATAAAATATTAAAAAATTGCTTAAATTGAAATGACTAATAATAATGTAAATTTTATATAAGCATGTTCGTTGGAAAACTGTTTCATATTACATAAGATCATACCATGAATTCAGTGCTGTATCAAAGAGTTGGGTGGATTAACAATGTAGAATCTTTGCTTATTGTTTGAAGTCAAAAGCTCACTCTTTGTGTCTCGTTTCGTCCGGGTCTTCCAAGCTATCATTGTGACTGAGTGCGCTATTGACATCACTGGGTAGGATAGAAGAAAGGAATAGAAACAAGGAATATTCAGTAATATAGAGAAGAATTATTCAGCAAGAAACTGATGGCGCTGCGCGTTAAAGTGTTGACTACATGATGGCCATGTGCAGTGTCACCTTGGAGTGCTGGTGTAGTTGTCCCTCAGGATCTACATCAAAAGCCATCACAGAGTGCACAGTTGTTGGGATTAGGATACACTGTTACAGAAGGTCAGGATTGTTGCACATATTTTGTCGACTTTGTAAGCTTTTCATATCTTCTATGATGTAAAAATCTCTCTCTCTCTCTCTCTCTCTCTCTCTCTCTCTCTCTCTCTCTCTCTCTCACACTCTCTCCAAATATTCAGCACAGGCTTCAGAGTGGACTTTCCTCTGCTTTTTCCGATATCGTCTGTTTTACCCATTGCTCTCTTTCCTAGATCCATTACTAAAATAACGTTATGATAAATAAGAATTAGCATGAAGAGATATGGTATTTGGCTCGTTGCTCAAAAGGTCTTAAGGATCTCATTATTTAAAGTTAAGCTGGTTTTTACCTCTACGAGTCTAGAAGACATTTACGAGAGTGATGCTAAACAGAGCACAGACAAAGTGCGGAGCAAGCCTTTGTACATAGAAACACCCAGTCTATATTCTATGCTGCTTATTTATGGACTTACCTTTCTCTCCTGCTAATTGTTTTCTATAAAAATTAGCAAATTTTTTTATCACCAGAATTGTGATGCATGAAGTAAATCTGGATTCACTTGTTGAAATCTCTATTTCAGGCCAAGGAGCCAGTGGCGGAACTCGAACAGAAGGGCTCCTGTATTTCTCAGGCAGGTTCGCTTAAGTCCAGGTTTAGCTATAGAGTTGGTCACCAAAATCAAACATGTAGGGTCTATTTCGAAGCCAATCATCTTTGCTCCGAAGCATCCAGCGCTACCCAGTCAGCCAGCCTGCGACTGTGAAGATCAGTTATAAACAAGAATAAAAACCCATTTTTTTTATGTATAGTGGGAGTTTCCAACATGTCTACTTCACTTAAATTGTACTGCTGCCAATTGGTAGTAAAGCATTCCCATAAGAAAAAGCACAGGAATAGTGAAATATATACATTCTTTGATAGAAAAAATCTGTTTCAATGGCAACTATCTAGGTTTGATTATAAAATCCTTAATAAGCCCACATAAATCCGTCTAGTGATATTTCATTTTATTATTTGTTATTTCAAAGAGAATGAATAAAGCATTATATTCACGGAAATAAATGAATACTGATCAAGAGTTGTAAAAATTGTATTTGAAAAAAATTCTCCACAACAATAAACGTTGTCTTCTCTCAGAGTTAATTCCAAGATCTAGTTCTAGAGTTCTCTACACCAGTCTAGATAAATCGTTTCGCTAATCTACAAAAGTCTCTACAGCTCTACGATGTTTAGGAAGATATTTCTTTTTTTTTTCCTTTTTTATCATCGTTTAAGACAATTTTGGATAATGAATATTAGTAGATATAGATTATCTTTCTCTCACCCCTCACAACCACCTCCAGGTATCATTACAACCACTTTTACAACCCATCAATCATCATTACCACTATCATTACCAACACTATCACCACTACCACAACTATCGTTACCACGATCACCAGAACCATTTCTATATTCATCATTACCGCTACTACAATGTCAAATAACCCAATCACTACCATGAGCCGCTACTATTACTACAACTATTACCACTACAATTACAATATTTATTTCTATCCCCACCTCTACGAACACCCTCGCCAATCCTATTACCACCACTATCACTACCACCAACACAACTATCACCGACATCGCCACATCTATCACCATACCACCGACATCGCCACCACCATCACTACCACCGACATCGCCACCACCACAGATAAAACACAAAAGCAACCTAGAGGGAAAGCGAAGTCACTTATCTACTGACTAAAGACAACCACCGACATCTTCACCACCATCACTACCACCATCAACACCAACACCACTGCCACATGCCAAGCCACTAAAATCACCACTACCATCGCTATCACCATCACCACTGCCACCAACAAAGCCATTACAATCACCACTACCATCACCACTACTATCACTACTACCATCACTACCACCATCACTAACACCATCATCATTACCGCACTACTACCACCACTATCACCACTTCCATAACTACTACCATGACCACTACCATCGACATCGCCGGCACCATCACCAATACCATTACCACAACCACCGACATCGCTACTACCATCACCAATACCATCACCACTACTACCGACATAGCCACTACCATCACTACTAACACGACTACTCCAACCACCACCACCACTTCTCCCAAGCAGAAATCAGTGGGGTCAGTAATTGATGAGAAGGCAGGATAGCAAAAGGAAAGAGACTATACAATTAGACAGACAGTTTGGGATCAAGTTTTAGGTCATATTTGCCGACATTACTGAGCACCACTGAAAAGATTGCAGGCAGACGCAGTAGAGGTAGACAGAGAGTAGCGAATCTCGAAAGTCTCAAATCATGAACAATAGGCAAGGGCAGCAACAACAACTGTATGAGTTAACTGAAAATAGGTTTGAGTAAAGGAACATGATCGCCAATGTCTGTTCCAGACTTAACACCTGGTGAAGAAATATGGGATACTAGTAAAGCAAAGGTATTTAAAATGCGTTACGCCTCTCGTAATAATCTGTAGTAATTCATTCAAGCCGTATTTACCCCAGTGATATGAAACCAGGAGCTTTCAAAATTGCCGGACAGGTTAAGGCTGTCAAGAACAAAAGAAAAAATCTGCTTTCCAATTGTTGGGTACCATGCATAAATTTGTGTTAAAGGCTTTGGACTGCCAAAGGCTAACATCACAATGTAAGTTTTATACAAGCATGTTCTTGGGAAACCTGTTTCATATTACATAAGATAATACCATGAATTCAGTGCTATATCAAAGAGTTGGGTGGATTAACCGTGTAGAATCTTTGGTTATTGTTTGAAGTCAAAAGCTCACTCTTTGTGTCTCGTTTTGTCCGGGTCTTCCAAGCTTATCATTGTGACTGAGAGCGGTATTGACATCTCTGGGTCGGGTAGAAGAAAGGAATATAAACAATATTCAATAATATAGAGAAGAATTATTCTATGCGAGATTAACATTTACTGTGAATTAATCAATCAATAACAAACGACATTGTAATTCCCTATCCAAAGAGATTTATCTTGAACCAGAAAAAGATACGTTGTGATAAAAAAAAAAATAAACCGATCAAATAAAAAAAATAATAAATTGAAAAAAATGATTATCAAAATTGTAAAAAAAGGACCAATAATATGCCATAACCGCATATAAAGATGCCGTTAACTCATCAGAAATAAATTATACCAAGATGCTGTCATTCCTGTAAGAAGTGCTTTGCAAGCTGAACCCTGAACGGGCAATGGCTGTTAGCAGAGATATTTGCATTAGACCTTTAAAATTAGATAGTGTAGGTCTAAATCACTCCGAACTAATCAAACATTATTTGAAAATGCCAAAAGTATCAATTTTTTTATTGCACCCAAGTTCTAACGTAAAAGTTTTAGAGTAAAAGTTATAAACTAATCTTACTCTACATTAAAGCTCTAAGAAACTTTTATTGGAAATCCAGTCTCTCAATCTGCCTCCCCCTTGCCAGGCTCAGATGGAAAATAAAAGATCTTTGAAAGAGGAGATCAGGCATGAGACTGAAGTCATTGTTCATATTCATTCTACATCCTTGAAGTTTCTCGTGATATTCATGTGGCGACTTTGAAAAAGCAGCTCAGCCATGAGACTGCCAGGGCATTCTTGCCTTTATACTGTGGATCAGCACATCCATCTCTAACTGACCTCACTGGACCAGCACATCCATCTCTTACCGTCCTCACTGGTAACAATCTTTGCAAGAAACTGATGGCGCTGCGCGTTAAAGTGTGGACTACATGATGGTCATGTGCAGCGTCACCATGAAGTGCTGGTGTAGTTGTCCTTCAGGATCTACGTCAAAAGCCACCACAGAGTGCACAGTTATTGAAATTAGGATACATTGTGACAGAAGGCCAGGATTGTTGCACATGTGATTTTGTCGACTTCGTAAGCTTTGCATATCTTCTAAAGATTTTTTTGTCTATTTTTCTCTGTAGTATTATTTTCTACGCCTTAAAGAAAGAGAGAGAGAGAGAGAGAGAGAGAGAGAGAGAGAGAGAGAGAGAGAGAGAGAGAGAGAACAATGTGTATAGCTTTGTTTACAAAAAGGGAAAAAAGGGCATTAAAAGTTTGGTACGTAAATTTTGTTTTCCAGAGAATAACCATGTGCGAAATGATAAAGATCAAAATGGGTTTGGCTAGGAATTTGAGATTTTATCTTACCATTATCAAACAAAAAAAAAAGAAAGCAATGCCTCAAACGAAATGTGCTAAAACTATTTTGCACTACTTATTAAATATGAATTAACGTTGCTAAAACAACAACAACAACAACAACAACAACAACAACAACAACAAAAAAACCCCATTACACTACATTTCATATAAAAGGAAATTTCACCCTCTTGACTTATAATTTGCCACTTCATTATTCCCCGAGATTGGAAGAACTTTGATCCTGAAAAAGACAAACCAATACAGCCAGGTCATTCGATCGATAAATGTTTGTAAAATTTTAAAACTGTTTTATTCGATGATATAACGCATTCCTAAAGTCTATTCTGACATACAAGCTACGGAACATAAGCAATGACGCAAGCCGCAATGAACAAACTAGTCGCACTCTACAGAAAATAGCTGTAAAAAGATCCAATCATACACTATCCGCCACGGAAAGATCTCTGCAGATCTCAGGGCTGGCTTGCGCTATCCACAGACGCCCCGTAAGCAGGATTGGGCGAAATGTAAATAGGGCCTACATGTAAAAAAAATAATCGAGGATAAAACAAAAGTATGAAGATAAACAAAATACAATAGTATTTTTTCCTCTTTATGCTGAAACAGACCATTAAGATAAGAAGTCATATTTCTGTTTATAAAGACCCGATTTTCCCCAAAGAAAATTTGGTGCAATCCATCACCATACGGGGGTTTTTGACAGTTAAGTTTCTTGACCCATGAGTGATAACAGACATAACGCGGGCCACTATTGTGCTGTACCTTCTTTGATGTAAGATTCCAGCAATATTATTGACAGAATGCAATATCTGATGCAAAAAAGCTGTCTTCCCATGTACAATCATGTAATTATCAATCTACCAAAATTCATATGCTTAAGGAACTTTAAAAATTCACATATAAATCTTTGAAGGTAATCTTTAGCAAGTATTAATGGCATACGAAGGCTAAACATTTTATAGAACATTTGTATAAGATTTGACGCATTAAACAACCTTAGCCATGGTCTTGTGAGCTTGCATCCGAGTCCCTATGACCAAAACCATTTTGCTTGGATTTTTTTTTTTTAGTAGCTCGCCTATTGCTTGTCTTGTCTAACTTTAACTCCCGCTTTGTTTTCTCAGGCAGTTAAGACAGCTAACCAACAGTTCTTGTAATTGCTGACCTTTTCTCAAGGTCCGAGTCTAACCTCATTTTTCACTCTTTTAGCTTTAATCTTTGGGTCTCATTTCAGCTTTTCAAAAACAAAATCCTTTGGAAAGAAACTTGTGAAATTGGAGAAAAGTCTATTTTACTTTCCTGCTGGGTTTGCTAATCTCCGTGTCACACATTAGGGTTGAGACTGTGCTCTTGCGCTAGTACTAGGAATGAGACTATTATGATGCCGGCATTCTGATCCTGGTTTGGTTTGCTTTCATTGTATAAAACTTATCAAGATGATCTCAGGCTTCCAGGCCCTCCATACGGACAGGGCAACGGTGGTGGAGCTCGAACCGATTGCTGGATTTAAAATTCTTTAAATATTCAAACACTGGAATTTTCTTACGATAGCAGGCCTGTGTATCACCTCGTTTCCTCTCACACTGTCTACAGCCACGTACCCTTGTTAAACAAAAAAAAAAAATAAATAAACAAACTCCAACATCAATTATTCAAAATTAAAATGATGTAATAAAAAATTATAATTAAAAATGCCTTATATACCTAGCAAGTTTGCTCTCTCTCTCTCTCTCTCTCTCTCTCTCTCTCTCTCTCTCTCTCTCTCTCTCCAAATATCCATTGCCCTCTTTCTTAGATCCATTATTGAAATAACGTTATGATAATACAGAATAAGCATGAAGAGGTATAATATTTGGCTCGTTGCTCAAAAGGTCTTAAGGATCTCATTATTTAAAGTTAAGCTGGTTTTTACCTCTACGAGTCTAGAAGACATTTACGAGCGTGATACTAAACAGTGCACAGACGAAGTACGGAGCAAGCCTTTGTACATAGAAACACCCAGTGTTATATTCTATGCTACTTATTTATGGACTTACCTTTCTCTCCTGTTACTTGTTTTCTATAATAATTAGAAAATTTTTTATCACCAGCATTGTCAAGCATTAAATAAAATCAGGATTTACTTGTTGAAATCTCTTCTTCAGGCCAGGTCACTAGTGGCGGGACTCGAACTCGCTGCAGAAGGGCTCCTGTATTTGTCAGGTAAGTTCGCTTAAGTCCAGGTTTAGCTATAGAGTTGGTCACCAAAATCAAACATGTAGGGTCTACTGCGAAGTCAATCGTTTTTG
>BLXT01005594.1:19299-33536 GCA_019648995.1 Plakobranchus ocellatus
GTTCTGATGAAGGCCAATGTCCACTACAAGTCCCAAAGGCCCCCAATGTCCTTTGTTTCTAATATTGTTGGTTCAGTCCGCATTAGCAGTCTGAGGTCAGCATGGAGCAAATAAGTCTGTAGTAGATGCTCAGTGGTCACTGGGCTTTCAGGTTCAAGGATGCGTATGCATTTCTGTACAAGTGAAGTCTAGAGAACATTCAATCATTTTGCAGCAGAGATCATCCTGAAATGAGAGAGAAAAAATGCAATGTTAAGATGAAAGGAGGACATTTTCTGTAGTGAAGCATTAAACTGTAAACTCTTCAAAGACTTGTATGATTTAGGGGTTTTTTGGGGGTCATATAAATAAGGTGGCCATTTAATTATTTTGAGGGGATTGTTACAGGCATAACATTGTTATTAACTCAGTTGAGGACAAATGCACCATGTAAGACTTGAGATTTGAGAATGGTTTGTTAAATTGTTGTGGAGTGCACTATAATCCAATCACAGTCAAAATTAGTTTAGATCACTGCATGCAGATAAAAACTATTGGACAGTAAATCTGTAAAAGATGTTATATTTTGTTAATTCCTAGCATTAAAAAGTTCTAATTTTTTAAAATGTTGGCTTTGTTTTTTTATCATATATATATGCAGACAGATTGAAGGGGAAAAAATTGCTAAAGGATGTTGCTTTGTTTTTATTACAAAAATTAAGTTGCTATAAGAAAAGGAAGTTCTCTTGCAAAACACGGACATAAAGTACGTCAATTGTATTCTCTCAAGAAAACGGAAGAAGTAAGTGCTGTGGGATAATATTTTTGGTAAATGCCATAAAAAAACTTTTAGTCATGCATTTAACTTACACAATTACTAAATGCACCACCAGATATCATAAAATGGCATCCACATTGGTGGAAGATTGGCATTTTGCTAATGTGGTATATCTCATGGCATACAGGATCCTGTAGCATCTGTCATTGAATCTATACACACATAGCAAAGAACATATTGGGACTGAAATGGAAATGTATGTAGCAATGACACCAAAAAATTTTGTTTTTGTTGCAGTTGTTTAAAAGTGGGTATGTTTGTTAGATCTATCTAAGCTGTGCAAGAAGCATTTTGAGTTTTGAAAATCCATCTATAAACAAAAAAGTTATAAATTTTTCAAGGAATTTTTTTTCGGATAACTTCTAAAGAGTAAAAAATGCCCAAAATATGTGATTCAGTTTTGTTACTTTTTGGAGAGAATTTGTATTCTCTCTCTTACTTTTAAGATTACAGGCATGAAACTTGGCAACTTCATGTAATTTTTAATGCAAAATCCATTTCGGTCATTGGATTTTTCCAATGTTCAATAGTTTTTAAGCTACAGTTAAATGTTTACCGCAAATTTGATGAATTTTTGGAAATTCTGAGAGAATTTTGAGCTTAAAGCTTATCGAATGTGATTGCATGTGAACTTTGATGAACACATTGTTCTTTTGTTGCAGAGTTTGTCTTTAATTTCAGATTTGTATATTTTCATTATTGGTCTTTTCAATTCCATTCATAATTCAACACAAAATCCCCACCCCCATCCACCAAAAGAAAGAAAAAACTGACACAATAAACAAAGTGGCATTAATGCAAAAAAATATGTTAAAATATTTCCATAAAATAAGAAAGCATAAAGTTAACTGACCAACTTATTTCCTCTACTGAAACTTTAAAAAATTATGTTTTGCATTCTTGACTAAGCAAAACCGTCACTCCATATTTTAGGAGGGCCGGTTTCATCAAGCATTTTAAAAGCCAGGTAGCTGAAGTGATGGAAGGCAATTTACTGGTGTCTTTATAGACATTAGAATTGTATGATAATTCCATTTGCCAATGCAACGGATGACTATATCTTTCTATTTATTTGATATAGTTTATAACCATCCTTGGAGAAATGAAGCAGTGCAGTGTTTGACGAACTATATGAACTGATGTCACGGGGGAAAAAAGTGAGGACAGGAGGGATGCATTACTAATAAATCATCAATTAATACTTATCCACGAACTTCAAAATTCTCGAAGAAAGTAATATTCAAACACAAAACAGTATTATGTACAATGCAAAGACAGACTGGAACCATAATATTGGCTTTCAAGGTGTTTTTTAATGCGTGAAAATCAGATCTAAACCCTAACTTCCGCAAATATTTGTTTTAAATGCGATATTTTTAGGAGTTTTACATTGAATACTACAGGGCTTCTCTCAAAGTTCTTCGATAATAGTATCATATATTTATATATATATGTATGTATATATATATATATATATATATATATATATATATATATATTTAATATATAAATATATAATGCCAGCCACAAAAAAAAAAAAAGAAAAACGGCGATCGGGAAGAATTTGTTATTTATAATTAAAATTAATAAGTGCTTATCCAAGAACTTCAAAATTTATCACAGAATTCACTGTACAAACCCTAAGCAGCACCATGTTCAGTGCATAGACAGACGGGACTAATAAGATAGGCTTAAAAACGTTTTAGCGTAATGCGTGAAAATTTGATCTGAGTTTGGCAAATATCTTTTCAAATGCAATATTTTTAGTTCGTCTACATTTAATACTAAAATACTTCTTGCAACGTCTTTCCATAATAGCATCATATATAGTTACCGCCATCCAAAACACATACTGATACACACACACACACACACACACACACACACACACACAAAAAAAAAAAAGAGGATCGGGAACAGTGGTATTAGTAATTAATAAATGCTTATCCACAAAACTCAAAGTTCATTTACTTCATTTGTAAAAACACTAAATAGCTTCATGTACAATGCAAAGACAGAAAAGAATCATAACACAGGCCTTAAAGTGTTTGTAAAAATTAGATCTAGCTTTGGCAAATCTTATTCAAATGTGATACTTTTAGGAGTTCGTCTACATAAAATACTAAAGGAGGTCTCGCAACCTCCTTAAATAATTGCGTCATGCATAGTGCCCGCCGCAACGATATCATTGTAGGTAGAGCAGCATTGACTGTTCAACACGTCATGGGCGAGTTCAAAGGCTAGATTTAGGAGGGGAGACAGGTTTACCATATAATCTTTTAAAGCGACAAGACATCGTAATTTATAACTTAAGAGTCCGACTTTCTTGTTTATTTCAGCCAGATAATGAATAAATGCAAACTAAATGTGAAGTTATATTAGTAACATATGAATTAATTATGTCACAAACGATTCGTCAAATACAATAAGATCTATCCTTTCTCTCCCAGAGTAAAATCGTGATGGACGTGACGTCAACCACTCATTGTCAGGGTCGCAGCCTCGCCTTAGAGGCCCGATGCCAAATGGCGATCTCTATATTCTAGATCTAACGAGCTTCTCTTAATCATTATGCAAAAAGTACTTATCGTAAGGGTTTGAAATTTTGACAGAATAAAGAAAACGTTAATGACTTACCTGTTAAGCGTACAAATCACAACTCCTCTTAACTTTTTAAATAAGCCTCATTCAATTTTCAATACACAAACTATTTCTGTTACACACCTTGTACACACTTGTACGTTTGCATGTCATTAGTTCAACATCCTGGCTAATTGATTGCCAAGTTTCATACGAATCTGTTCACAAACAACGGAGTGAGAACTATTTAAATCTATGCGCCCTCATATTTTCACGTCCCATATTTTGGAGGCGTGGCAGGGGCTGTTTTCCGGCTCAACAATTGTGAGCCTAGTGGCATTGCTAATGTATGGCTCTGGGTAATATAACAGCCTGGAAAGAGAACAAATACCAAAACAAACATAGGAGCAATTCTAAATATTTAAAAATGTAATTCTTGTAATAATAATGTTTATAATCAGACAGGTTTTTAATTTTCATGAACAACTGTATTATGTAATGTTACATGTTTATGTGCAACATTACACAATGGCTTGAAAGTCACTAACCAATGTCGTGTCAAATCCTGTTTGCCTTGCCTTGCACTCTTAGTGCCATTACACTTTCCCACAACCTGGATGAGCTGTTCACCAGTCTGCTTCATTTGTACCGACTATGTGCAAGTACTTGTGTACCTGCAAATATTACTGTTCACTGTTATCTCCATACTTTTTTCTTCTGTCTGCCTCTCCTCCTGCCTCCATTCAATGTGCTCCAGGGAAGAAGTTACTTCTAAACAGCAAAACTTGTGGCAAATGTTGCAGAACATCGAAATCATTGCAATTTCTCTGTGGAAAAGAACAGAAATTTAGAACTTATTTGCCTCAAAGAAAATAAAAGGGGAAATTTAGCAATTATGACATCACAGTTTGAGTCCTAAAATATTACATCTGCATTTATTACTGACCTGCAAGGGGCTTTAACTCAATGGAGATGCATTGGACACCTGTGTCCGATCACGTCACAGGCTAAAAAGCCTTTTATCATTTTTTTTTTTTTGTGTCGTTATGGCTATAAGCGAAAATGAGAGACTACTTCTGAACTTTACTTCAACTATTGTTTTACAATTTTATTCTTACTTTGACCGTAAATAATGCATTATAAGCCTGTTTTGTTTATTTTTGTGTAAGGTCTAAGCAGTGGCACAAATTTCAAAGCTAGATCTAGAATGGCGTTCTGTCAGAAGTGTTCCCAGTATTGCGAGATCTTCAAAGCTTGAAATTTTTTTTTCAATACCCACAGAGTTTTATAAAATTGATCTGTTTTGTTATGGGAACCATGTCTTCAATTTTTAGTTTATGAAAATGTTTTCTTTGCTATTCATCTTTTTCTCTTGAAAATTATGTCTGAAAAAAAAGTTTTCTTTCTTTTACTTTTCATTATATAATTCAAAAAATACATGTAAAATTCAAAATCAAATTGTTTTAAAATCCTTTTTTAAGTTTGTAAAGATCTAACTTTGAGTTTGAAAATGCAAAAAAAAAGAACTTAAATAGCTTTCAAAACAAAATCAGGGCAATTTTTTGAAAATGGGGCAAAATCATGCGTCTCCTGGGATCAACTGACCCTTAAAGCCTGTGTCTCCATTGAGTTAATAAATTGCCTGCAATAGGCTGCAGTCTGGTCCACTTAGGCCCAAGCTGGGGCTTCAAGTGGGGTTGTGCTGCCCTTTCCAACTTTGCTTTGAATTTAAGTGTTTTAAAGGCAACTATTGCCTCTCCTGGCCTACAAAACATTTTTTTGCAGGTTACAGAACTCAGTATTTTGTACTGGTAAAATTGCTGGAATTCAGTTAATTTCCAGCAATCTTACAGTTACAGGTCTGTTGAACAATCATAAATCAGAGCATTTCTCCCTATCTTTAACAGTTGTTCACTTGATTCCTTGAACATGGACTTTGTCTGACCTAACAAAATTTTATTGCACAAGTTGGCAAGACTTCCAAATGTGCACACACGAAAAGTTAATTTATTAAAGTTAGACTGCCATATCATAGTACAACTAATAACATATGTAAAAATTAAACACAATTTCTTGAGATCACTTACATTTTTATTTCTAAATCAATTACTATGATCAGAATTGATTAACTTAATTCAGCTACCATTATCGAAGAGTATAACCGCCCTGAGGCGATCAGTTTATCTTTAACAAGTTAAAGGATATTTTTTAAATCTAGATTCTTTGAAACTGGTAAATTTTAAAACTGTCTATGTTGACTATTAATTGCCTTAAATTTGCCATCAAATATTGCTATTGTCATGCGAATGTAACTGAAGTTTGGAGTAATTCTCTGTCTTGGTAGTTGTGAGTGATCTTCCGTTTGTCCCTTCAGTTGACTGTTCTAACCTTGCAAGTCTCTACTCTAAGGTGTTATGGAGTGGTCATTATAAACAGTGAGCATTGACTTGTAAGTCATTCGATGATTTAAGCATTTTACATTCCATTGTGTTGTTTCCACAAAGGCCACTTCATTACAGCTTCATATGCATTAACAGAAATCTTTCTCACATTTTCTTTATCTTCAAAATGTTTTAGTCAAGGCTGCAATCAGTACTAAATTTCCTGCCTGTATTATTGTGATACTAGATCTACCTAATTTTTTCATTGTCTTGCTATATTTCATTTCTAGATGCCTAGGGTTAGGCTAGGTCCATTTCTTATTGCATCACAAATTTATAAGAAATTTAGACTATTCTTTCAAAATCTAGCAGATTATTTCATAAGTTGAGCATAATGAGCTAATAATAGATATTGAATTAGTAATCGAAGGTAAGGATGTGTTTGATGTAACATGAGCATTCAATGATGTGCAAGTAAAGAGGGCGCTTTTTCGTTTGTCCCCACCCCGTCTTTTTAAAGAGCTATATTAATATTATCTGAACTAGCTCTATCTTCATATGCTATCGTCCAAATAAAGATGTCGCAGGCCAATTTATGAAGAAAATAGTACTATTTTCACATAAAATCCACACCATGTGACGCTTTATCGTTTGCTCCTATTGAATAATACAACTAGCCTATATAAAAGGTGGGGGTGGGAACGACTGGAAAAGCGCCGTGAATCCTTCTTAGGAATTCATCCCAAGTCTAGACTAGATCTAGATCTAGATCTTGAATCTGATGTTGGGGTTAGATCTAGATCTAGAATCTACATCTAGACTAGATTAGATCTAGCCCAAAATCTGCAACCTCAATCGAAGGCCCAGGTTTAGATCTTGGCCTAGAACTAGTAATAATATGTAGATCTAGATTAGATCTTGGTTCTAGATCAAGAGACTTATTGAAACAAACACAAAAATGGAGGCCATGTTAATACTAAAAGAGTTCTTGCAACGTCTTTCCATAATAGCATCATTAATAGGTACCGTCGCACAAAACACATACACACACATAAAAAAAAAACCACACACAAAAAAAAGGAGAATCGGGAACAGTGGGTATAAGTAATTAATAAATGCTTATCCACGAAATTCAAAGTTCATTTACTTCATTTGTAAAAACACTAAATAGCGTCATGTACAATGCAAAGACAGAAAAGAATCATAACACAGGCCTTAAAGTGTTCGCAAATCTTATTCAAATGCGATACTTTTAGGAGTTTGTCTACATAAAATACTAAAGGAGGTCTCGCAACGTCCTTAAATAATAATATTGCGTAATTTACTTAGTGCCCGCCGCAACGATATTGTAGGTAGAGCAGCATTGACAGTTCAACACGTGACGGGCGAGTTCAAAGGCTAGATTTAGGAGGGGAGACAGGTTTACTGTATAATCTTTTAAAGCCACAAGACATTGTAATTTATAACTTAGAGTCCGAATTTCTTGTTTATTTCAGCCAGATAATGAATAAAATCAAATTAAATGTGAAGCTATATTAGTAACATATGAACTAATTACACATGTATATCACAAACAATTTGTCAAATACAATTAGATCTATCCTTTCTCTCCCAAAGTAAAATCGCGATGGACGTGACCTCAACCAGTCATTGTCAGGGTTGCGGCTTTGCCTTAGCGGGTCGATGCCAAATAGCAATCTCATACTTTCTAGATCTAACGAGCTTTTCTTAATCATTACGCAAAAAGTATTTATCGTACGGGCTTGAAATTTTGAGAGAATAAAGAATACATGTTAATGACTTACCTGTTAAACGTACAAATCACAACTCCTCTTAACTTTTTTTAAATAAGCCACATTAAATTTTCAATACACAAACTATTTCTGTTACACACCTTGTACACACTTGTACGTTTGCATGTCATTAGTTTAATATCTTGTCTAATTGATTGCCAAGTTTCATGCGAATCCGTTCACAAACGTGGGAACTTTTTAAATCCATGCACCCTCATATTTTCACGTCCCATATTTTGGGGGCGCTGCAGGGGCTGTTTTCCGGCTCAACAATTGTGCGTCTAGTGGCATTGCTACATTATCAAAAAAGGTTAAGACAGTGCAAATATGCTTCTAAGTCATTAGTCATGTCATTCAGCTGCCTTGTCTCGCCTTTTATCCTCAAATCCCAAAAGGCTTTGTGCATTCAGGGGGAAATTCCCGCGGTGACATCTTTTTTCAATGACCCTAACCTAATTTGTCACATGGTTTAGCTTAAATGGGGCACTCATGGAAGCAAAGTCGTATTTCCATTAGATCTAGACTTATAATCTGTACAGAATTTGGAGTCTTAGAATTTCAAAGCTGAGAAAGGCTTTTAAAGTTAGTGATTTGGCTTTTTTTTCCCCTGAAGTTTACACATGGGAGAATGGATTTTAAATTTAAAAAGACACAAAAACTAATGGACACATTGATGAGCAAACTTTCATTAATAAATAAATTTATTTGTATGTTAAGGCAAGACTAATATTGGGATAATCCAGGGACTGGCCCACCTACTTCTAGATCTACCTTCACACGCTAGATCTACCGACGAAATGAAGTGGCAGAAGGCCAAATTATTTTGTAAAATAATAAATGTGCACACAATTTACACAATTTTACGCCCACGACCACATCATTTCATTGGTAGCACATGAACGTAGATCTAGAGGTTGGTGGGCCTGTTGCTGGATTATTCCGACTTGTTTTGGGTCTAAATGTAATGCAAATACAATGAGAAGACAGTCGAATCTATGGCCAATGTTTACATTCTAGCTCCATTTCCGCATGCATGCAACTGTGTCGCAATCCAAGGTCGTGACCAAGTAAATATTCCCCAAAGCCTGTAGGTTTTTCCCTCTGGGTGAAATTGGCTGATTGAATATTTAATGGCAACCTGGACAAACAGTATCCCAGACTGCTCCATTTTTCTGGATTAAGTGACTGTGCCTCAGCATATGATTTGCCTTTGACTCTTGCATGTTGTCAATCACCTTTTATTCTGCTGTTGCTTCCAGATATTAGAACTTGTGGAAAATGTTACAATGACTTAAATCACTGCCGTTTTTGCTGTGGGAACCAAACCAAAAAATATTTAAACTAAATAATTTGCCTCAATGAAAATTAGAAAATGTATTGTGCAATAAAAATGAGACACAATATTAAGTTATACTTTGTGATATTAACATGAAAACTATGGTAGCTTTTTGAAGAATTTATAATTTTTAATATATTCAAAACTCAGAGCATTTCTCTTTCTCCTCTTTACTTTGGCCTATAGTCTCTAAAACTAAATAAGACTTCATAGTGTGTAGGCTACAATAAAACTCACATTATATTTCATGACAGTTTATTATTATTTTGTTCACCTGTTTATAAAGGCTTGGGCAGTCTTGGTTCCAAATTAATTCTTATAGTCATATTTCTCTATCATTTCATAGCATTTTTAGATGATTTTTAATTAACTGTTGTTTACATTTTACAGTTGTTTACGCAACACTCATTTGTTATGCCTGAAATTAAGAATCAAGTGTGTGACTTTGACACATGAAGCTAGACTAGCCTTGATTTGTAAATAGTTTTATGTTTTATAAACCTATTGTGACTGGAGTGGACAAGCTTTGATTCCTTGATATCAATAGCTTTCCATTCTGGAAATCATTAACAATACTTCAACAATCTTTGGAAATATAGCCTACATTTCATCTTTTGGAAAGACTTCCAATTATGCTCTCATACAGATATTCTGATAGTAATGACATGAAGGCATTTATAGTTAACTGTTAACTATTTTTTTTAAATTTACCAACAATTACAACTAATTTCTTCCAAAAACAAAGATATCTTTTCAAATTCTTAGAAGGAAAATGATCACCTCAGAACACCAATTTGGATAATAGCAACCGAGTTTTTAGTTGATCATGTCTATTTCAATAGGCTTAAAGCAGATTCCACAAACTTGTCCCAAATAACATGCTTTGATTTGTACACCTAATAAATTATAAATAATTTTTCATAGCAAGGACAGTGGGCAAGCTCCCAGCAGTAGAAACTGCAATTCAGCCAATAAAATGAAGGGGGTGATTCTTTAGAGGTGCTTTCTGAATTGGAAAACCCTTGAAATCTATTTAAAGTTATTTATAGAAATGTCAGGAAATAAACAATCTTTCAAATGACATAAAAATCACTGATGTTTACCGAGATTTAAGGCCATTACAGCAGTGTATAAACAATGAAGTGATGAGAATACCAGAAACTGCCAGATGGCATCAAAAATTCTCGACTAACATTTCAACAGTTGTGTGACTCTTCAAATCTCATTGTACCAAGATAAAATTTTACAGCCAATCAGAACAGAGGATAAACTGGGTGCCATAGTTTTTCTTTTGTAACTCCGTCAATTCAATACGATTTTATTTCTTGAGTTCAAATGATATAAATTTGAGATTGTCAATAATGATATACTTCTATAAAGGTTTCAGCAAGATATGTATCATCATAGTTATGTGCAAAAGATATTTTCACTTTGTGCAAAAACCTTTTATAAAAAAAAAAGACATAATACAAAGGTTTCATTTACTAAATAAAATAAGCATATATACTTGATTCAGCACTCTTAACTTTGCATAGCAAAATTTCCAAAGCAGGCATATATTAAAAAACTAAAAGATGTTCGTATTCTAAGAACATAACTATGACGACATAAATGCAGACTTATTGGTGTTTAATTTTTATTTTTTTCCCATATTCTTCATGAAATATGTTCTTTATTAATTTTATATGTAAAATAAACCTGTCAAAAAGCAATATCTACATTTTTTATTGTTCATTTCTTAAAAATGGGTCATCACAGTCATGTTTGAAACTTTTCATGGTCTCCCCAATTGATGTCAATTTTTTTGTCTTAGTGTGCCTTGTCTTGGTCTGTGAACACTAGTCTTGCCTCAAGTAGGTATAGGTTACTTTAAAAATGCAAGAAAAAGTTATCTACCTGAAACTTCATTTTTGAGCCTCAGTGACAAAATTCATATCGTCGGTGTCCGACTCGAATCGTGCAAGCGCCAAATTCGGTCAAATACCTTTTTTGTTCTAAAAATAAATTTGTGAGTCTTCTAAAACCACACAAGAATTTCCAAAACAATCCCATGAAAAATTTGGCGCGAAATAGTCATGTGATCTAATCGCACATAACCAACTCATGCCAAACTTGGATGCTCTACTCGTGTTTCCGCTGGTCAACAGAGAATCATCTTTTTCCTGCAATTTTTTTCTGACAGTTTTAAAGAGATTATACCTTCAAATGGTAAGTAGTTTGTTTAGACTGTATGTATTTAGCTGCAGGAGGTTAAAAAGTTAAGTTGTTTTAATTAATTAATTTAGGTATTCTATTTCAATGAAAAGGGCGCATGCACGTTTAGCGCAGTCACATTTAACCACAATAAGATAGGCGTACCGTGCATAAGATGCTAACACGCTTACCGCAGCAAGGTGCGGCCCTCCGCGCGCTGGTATGTGGCGCTTGAACGATTAGCGCCCAGATTTGATACATTGTGATTCTATCATATTACCCTATCTATAACACTAGTGTTGTCCAAACATTTTTTTGTGTTATTTTTGTTTTCTAGTTGTGAATAATCTTTATTGAAATGGCAAAAAGAAAAAAAAAGAGGAGGGGCTGGAGACATCGGCTGATCTTTCTAGACTGTTGTAATTTTATATTATATTTAGACAAAAAGAAAAAACCCTTGCAAAGGCCATACCATAAATCTTACCTAACCCTTATACGTTATATTGTTGCTTTGCTGCCGTTTAGCATTACCAACATCAATTTATGAAATTAATTTAATACACTACTTATAATAAACTAAGGTAAAGTTGATGAAATAAGCATTCTCCAACCTAATAAAATTATGTTCCTACTTATCTCATTTCTTTATCATATCCTGCCAAACTAATTTTATATTTCACAAATTATTTTACAGAATGATAATCTCTAGCTTTATATCATCGCATCAACCTAACGTCCGCAAGTGATCAACAATCAAAGGTAAAACTCACCGTAACATATCATTTTCAATGTTGTCTCATTTTCATATTAGTAATAAAAGTAGTAGTAGTAGCAGTAGCAGCAGCAGCAGCAGCAGCAGCAGTAGTAGTAGTAGTAGTAGTAGTAGTGGTGGTGGTGGTGGTAGCAGAAGCAGCAGCAGCGACAGCTGTTGACGCAGTGGAAATAGTGATTCAGAGGATAAAAATTATAATTTTATGGCATCCAATTCTTTTTTAATTGCATACTGCGATTTCCATCACTATCATTATTTATCCCTAAGTTACCAATGTGGTTTCCAATAAGGTTTGTCTGATATATTTCATCCCTTGCCTTACTTGACGTTGACTTTACACAGTGGATATCATTTTATAACCAATGCTTTTCTCACTCCAAATCTCTACACTATCGTTTGAAAACTCCTTTAATTTTATATTACTTTAACTTCACAGGTTCATATTTCTTTAACTGCCTACAAAGTTTGCCTCTTCCTGGACTGTACACTATTTTCTGGAGACATTCTTCAGGCACTTAAAAATATCAAATATTTATGTAAGTACCTCCGCTAGCCTTTCATTGATCATCATTGACATCTGCGTTTTTTTACGTTTTGCCTTATCATGATGATAGTCATGATTTTCCTCCTACCCGTTTCTTTCTTAGCAGCATCATTCTCACCATCATAATCATCATAATCATCACCATTACTATTATCACCATCACCATTATCATCACCATTACCATCATCGTCATCATCATCATCATCATCATCATCATCATCATCATCATCATCATCATAATCATCACCATCACTATCATCACCATCACCATTATCATCATCATCATCATCACTATCATCACCATCATCATCACCATCATCATCATCATCATCATCATAATCATCATCATCACTATCATCACCATCACCATCATCATCATCATAATCATCACCATCACTATCATCACCATCACCATCATCATCATCATCATGATCATCATAATCATGATCATGATCATCATCATCATCATCATAATCATCTCCATCACTATCATCACCATCACCATCATCATCATAATCATCACCATCACTATCATCACCATTATCATCATCATCACCATCATCATCACCATCATCGTCATCATCATCGTGCAGCAATAGTGAATTATTTTGAAGTACATGATATACATTTTCAATTAAAAAATTGCTCAAATTCGGGACCATACTTTTTATTCAACAGATTATGAATCCTCTAAGCCGAGTTATGAAACTGGTGCGGCTCGCTCAGCAGCATGTGGCCTTGGAAATAGCCATGGACATGTTGGATGAAGCATTGGAACCTAATGACATAACCGGATGGCCATCCCCAAGCCCGCTGCCCGAAGATGAAGCTGAGACAAGTTTTAATGACATTTCAATTACTGACCTGTTGCCTGTCACTAACTTAGATAATGTTTCAATTGATGAGCAAGACACAGTATCTCATGTTAACAGTTTTAACTCTTATTTGCCACACAAAACCAATATTTTTACCAATGGCAATCTCATAACTAACACACCGATGTTTTCAGCATCTGTTGATTGTCTACCACCATCTGAGGCAGAAACTATTCTTCAAACTCGGAATTCTTCCACAACTAATGCTTTGGTAAATGTTACTCAAGACAAAACCTTCAGGGAAGATATAGACACTGAAGACAACCATGGTGTTTTAGAGAAGAGAGATCATGAAGATGCAGACTCACAGAGAGATGAAGATTTTCCAGATTTTGCCAAATCTAATGGACAGTATCAGGATCACAAACATGTAGGCTTCGAGGAAGATGAAGCTGTTCGCACACCGCTTGCAGATCATGAACATCTTGAACATGCACAAACGAGCAAAGACGACAGTCTTCCTTCATCCACTGGTAGAGCACTTACAGAAGAAGTAGAAGAATTGCAGGACAGAGCCACGGAAGTCAACGAAATTACCCCGAACGAGAATCAAAGCATGCCTAGCCCTTCACAAATTAGCCAGACGCCAGAAGCCTCATCTTCTAAAAAGCGAAAGGCAGATCAAACAAAATGGAAGAAAAATGTTAATAAAAGCAGAAGATCAAACGGAGAAGTCTATATGTGTGCTTGGAGAGAGGTGCAGCTGCAAGGCTGCTGGAATGAAGTGCACAGAGGTGACTGAGGAGATGAGAATCCATATTCACGAAGATGTATGGAGTATGTCTTAGCTGCAAAAAGAGGTACTTGTTAAGTCACTTGTACATAAATGTGATGTCAAAAGACATAGAGTCGACCAGTCAGGGCCAAACAGAAAGAACACATTAAAGTACAGTTTGAATAATGGCAGTGGTTTGATCCCTGTGTGCAAAAAGATGTTTCTGAGCAC
>BLXT01005595.1:36865-48539 GCA_019648995.1 Plakobranchus ocellatus
CGGAGCAGAAGAGGGGGAATGGGACGGAGGTTTGAACCCGCGACGGAAAGGTCTCTGCAGATCTCAGGGCGAGTTCGCGCTATCTACCAGCGCCCCGTAAGATGGACTGAGCGAATGTAAATAAAACAATTTAAAGTGTAAATAAAAATACGGAAATAAACAAAATGCAGTCGTGTGTTTATTTATTTTTTTTTTTTTTTGTTTTTTTTTGTTTATTCATGTTCAAAAGGAACACGTTTCTATCAATAAGGACCCAATTGTGCTGATCTTCTTTGATGTAAGATTCCAGCAATGTGATTGCGAGTGTGCAACACCTGATGAAAAAAAACAACGTATTCATATTAACGAAAATGTAATTATCAACATCCCAAAATTCTTTAAAAATAAGTATTAATAATATCCAAAGACTAAAAATTTTATGTACTATTTTTAACAACCTTAGCCATGGTCCTCGTTAGCTTGCATCCGATTCCTTATGCCAAAAACCTTTTTGCTTGAAATGTTTGGAGCTCGCCTCTTGCTTGCCTTGTCTAACTTTAACTCCCTCCAATCTTTCTCAGGCGGTGAAGAAACTAGCCAATCTACTGTGATTGCGGTCCTTTTTTTAAAAAAATTCAGGGGGGTATGATCTGACCTTGGTATCAATCTTAGGGTCTCATTTCGGTTATTTTCGTTCTTAATTCTTTTCGAAAGAAGCTTGAAAAATTGCAGAAAAGTCTATTTCACTTCCCTGCTGGGTTTTCTAGTCTTGCATCACACTTAAGAGTTGGGACTGTATTCTATACATTGCTGCCAGGGGTAGGATGATTATGACGCCGATAGACTGATCCTGGATGGTTTGCATTTTCATCATCAAGATGATCTGAGGTTTGCAGACCCTCTATCAGGCCACAGCAAAGATGGTGGAGCTCGAACTCTTGACAGAAGACTCCCTTCAGATCTGAGGCGGACTTTCTATTCACCCTGCCACCAACAGCTGGAACCATCATGAGGCTGGCTTTCTGCTACGGGAGAAGAGAGAAAAGACAGAGTACTCCATAGTGTGGCTTTCATTTTGGTGTATGAGAAATGTCAGTTTCAGGCTCATTCTCAGCCTATGGCTTTAAGAGTGTCCGGAGTTGGTACAGAAAAAGCAGTTACTGCAATTCAAAATTTGTATACCCTGTTCTTGTACACGGCTTTCCTCCCCTGAATCTAGCACCATTCTGTAAAATGTCCTCAAGGCTGGTAGAGGTTGAAGTCATTTCATCCTCGAATCGTGACTTTTATTCACATTTCGAGCAACCAGCCAATTTTCTCCTCCAGACGTTTTTCTAGCGTTGTTCCCGAGCATTTTTTAAGTGAGACTTTAGTATTTCTTTGAGCAAAGGCTTGCTTTCCCGTTCCTTCAGCCGGCCTTTGTGTTCTTGGAGCTCACCGGAAGCCAAAATAATTTTTTGGCCGATTGCTGGATTTCAAATTCTTAGGATCTTCACGCACTGAGATTAGCTTATGTTAGCAGGCCTGTGCAGCACCTAGTTTCTCCTCACGTAGTCTAGAGGTACGTAGCCTGGTTAAACAATACGTGAAAAAAGGAACAAAATCATTAGTTTTCAAACTTTAGTAAATGATTCAACAAAAAAAATAAAAAAAGCTTAAAAAGTATCTGCGACAATATGGAAGGCAAAAGCTTATACATCTTGCAAACTCGATCTCTCTCTCTCTCGCTCTCTCTCTCTCTCTCTCTCTCTCTTTCTCTCTCTCTCTCTCCCTTTCTCTCTCTCTCTCTCTCTCTCTCGTTCGATCGCTCGCTGTTTTCTGTCTTGTTCTCTCGCTCTCTATCTTTCCGCCTCTCGTTATTTCTCTCTCTATCTCTCTCGCAGTCTTTCTCACTCTATTTCTCGCCCTTGCTCCCTCTCCCCCCTCTCTCTCTCTCTCTCTCTCTCTCTCTCTCTCTCTCTCTTTCTTATTTCTTTCTTTTTTCACTCTTTCTCTATTTCGTTCTCTTTCTCACTTTCTCTCTCCAAATATTCAGCACAGGCTTCAGGACTCACTTTCTTCCAATTTTTTCCGATATCGTCCGTTTGGCCCATTGTCCTCCTCCCTAGATCCATCACCAAAATAACTTTGATAATACGGAATTAGCATGAAGAGATCCGAGTTTGGTTTCGTTGCTCAAAAAGTATTAAAGGCCTCACTAATAAAGGTTACGATAGTTTTTACCTCTCTTACTCTTATAGACATTTACGAGCGTGATGCTAAACATAGAGCACGGATGCAGTGCGCAACAAGTCTATTCGCACATAGAAACAGCCAGTGTTATATTCTATACTACTTTTTTATAACCAACCTTTCCCTCCTACTGCTTGATTTTCATATTAGCAAGTTTTTTTATCACCAACATTGTCATGCACAAAGTAAACCTGGATCCAGTTGTTTAAATCTCTCTGTCCATCCAAGGGGCCGGTGGCGGGGCTCGAACTTACGACACAAAAGTCCCTGCAAATCCCAGGCATGTTCGCTCTAGTCCAGGTTTAGCTAAAGAGTTGGTCACCGAAATCAGTACTGTGGCGTCTTTTGCGAAGTCAATCGTTTTTGCTCTCGTGCACACAGTTCTGCCAAGTCAGTCAGCCTATGAGTGTGGAGATCAATTGAATACAACAATGAAGTACCCTCTTTTCATTCATAATCAAAATTTCTTACATGCCTACTTCACTTATGTTATACTACTGGCAATTTGAGAAAAGCATCCCCATAAGAAAAAAAGCATATAAATAGTTGACTATATAGATCTACACTCTGATACAAAAAAATAATATTAATGATGCCGAGGCTGTTATTCTTCAGTAAACATATTGACAACTTTTAGCATCAAGAAAGAAGAACAAAATTTATGAGAAAAAAAAACTCCATAAGTCCTTAATTTTTTTTTACATCCTTTTTTTTTAGTTTCAAGGTAGATGTAAGAATCAATATGCCTCTATTTTGTCTGCTTTTTCTTTATAATTTATGCTGAAAGAAAATCTGAAAAATGAATCATAACGTATGATCGGCCATTATTTTGTCAGTCCTATCAATGTTTTTAGTCGATGCTTTGTGCTGCAAAGCTAAATAAAACTGCATGCGGCTCAAGAACTTACAAAATATCGTGAGGGGTAAAGAAAAGCAAAAAAAAAATAAAATCGGTAAATGCCATTTGTCTTTGCTACAACAGTGCACACGTTTCCTATAGGAGTAAAGACAATAATTATAATCTAAGGGGAAGCTATTAAAAATACAGATCAGCAGGGAAAAACAGAGCTTCTCTTTAGCTGCTAAAGTTTCGTTAACCTCACAAGTCTCTTAAATTGTATTGTCTTTGGTGTCCATACTCACTGTCTTTTCCAGTCCTTTTTTCAGAACAAAGCTGTGAAATCTAATAGCATTTTAGTTGGAGGATCAACATATGTCAGAGTAATCCACACGATCAGCAGTATCTTTACTAGAACAATCGTTACCATAATAAACCACTATCATTTTACAATTTCTATTATCATTACCATTACAATTACCATTTTACCCCCACACTTCCACAACCATCGAAAACGCTATCGCTGCTTTCATCACTATCACCATCACCACCAACATCACTACCATCACCATCGCCATCAATATACCATCACCATCACTCCTACCATAACCACCACCATCACCACTACCACCACCATTTGCAATAAAATTGCCACTATAACCATTAGCATCACCGCTACCCCCGACATTGCCATTACCATCACCCTACCATCCCAACCATCTCCGCTAACATGACTAACACTATCACTTCAACCACCGCTACCACCACCAACACCACTTCTCTCTCTCAACAGGAATCAATGAGGAAAATTATTAATAAGACAGGCAGGATGGCAAAATTATCGAGACTACAAAATTAAACAGGCAGTATAGCACTCTAAGATAGGCCTTATTTAGAATTTTTACACAATTCAATCAACTCTGAAGAAATTTTTACTTTGCAGTTGGTTTTTAAGTTACTGTCAACCAATAAGTGGCTCTAGCTGAAAGTTTACAATAATGTTTTGTAAAGAGCAAAAGTCTTTTAGATAACTTACGATGTGAGAGAAACGCCTCTCGCAACAATCTGTGGCATGTCGGTCAGTTGTAATTACTCCTGGTAATAATTATGAATTGAATGATTATTGATAGACCCAGTCTACTATTCATCAGTGATCTCAGGGTTTCTGGTCGTTCATTTTCTCTCACAGACCATTTTTATCAGTTACTTAATCAAATTAAAAATGCAGGTCAAAATCCATTAAAAATCTGAGTATAATGAAGAAAAACTTAAAAAGGAATTGCACAAAGCCTCAGGTGTTTCAATACACATTATTTTCGTTTATTAAAACTCTATGCACCCACATCTGATAGTGAATTTGTAGAAGCAGAAAGGTATCATGAAGAAATAGAAAAATTAAAAAAGTAATCTAAAATTCCAGGACATAATGCTAACAATGGGAGATCACTATGTAAAAATTGGGAATGAAAGAGGAGAAGATGTCGTTGGGCCCAGTGGCATAGGGACTGAATGAGCGTGGAGGTAGGCTAATTCAATGGCGCCAAGTCGACGATTTTTCCTCACAAATATTTGGTATCAAAACTATCCTACACAACAGCAGATTTGGAAAAGCCCCGGTGATAGAATTAGCAACAAAATAGATTATATTCTCATTCAGAAATGTTTCCGAAATGCCACAAAAGATCAGAATCGCTGCCGGGAGCCGATTGTGATTCAGATCAAATTCCAATCAAATAAAACTTAAGAAATTAAGAAAGGCAAAGTCTAATCCTAAATTCGAAATGGTCTGACTAAGATCTGATGAAAAACTAAGACAAAATTGCTGCAGCCGTGCATAACAAATATGTGACTCAAAAAAATACCTAAGAGGAAGAAGAACTATGGTCAGAAATGAAAAAGTCAATGAAGTCATAGAGATAAACGTTTCCAAAAAGGATATGAAAGAGCATAAGAAATGAGTAAAGAACGTAAGACTCGAATTGATAGAAGAAAGGCGCAAATCAAAAAAATGAAGAACTAAATACAAAGACCTTAACAACAACAAAAATAAACAAGATAAAATGCACGACAGCAAAAGAATACTGGATTAATCAACGATAACAGAGCAAAAGCTAAATATAGTCTGTTAATTCATGTGCGCAAAAATTACGGAATTCAGAGGTAAGGAAATCAAATGCATTAGCCCTGGCTGCATCAGCTCGAAAAAAAAATGTTACTGGAAAAGAAGGAAATATTAAACAGGTCTTCACAATATGTTGGTGACCTTTTCATAGACAAAAGGTGTGAAAACCTGGAATAAGAAAAAACTAGAGGGTCCAAACATTTTCTTTAAAGAAGAGGTTGAAGCAGTAATACAGAAACATGGAAAAGTTAGAGGATCAGATAAGAGAACAGAAACAATTACAGCGTTAGATAACTAGGAATACGTCTAACAATAAAACTCTACAATGCAACTACTACAGAACTACAATTCGAGAAGATCGATGTAAATCTGTTTTCATAGTACTGCCTAAAACACCAGGAGCAATAGAATGAGAAATTCATAGAACAATCAGTTTAATGAACATTTTACGAAAATTCGTTACGCATTTTGATGCATAGAATGCGCAAGAATCCAAGACCAAAAATATCTGCACAACAATGGGGCTTTGTGTCTGATAAAGAGACTAGAAATGCAATATTTACTTTGTCAGTGTTATGCAAAGGTGTATAGATATGTCAAAAGAACTCCATCTCCGTTTCATTGATTATTCTAAGGCCTTTGACAAAGTAAAACATGTAGAGTTGTTTCGTATGCTAGAAAAATTAGACGTTGATGGTAAAGATCTGAGAGCAAATATGAATTCATAGAGGGATCAAAAAGCATCGTAAGAATTGATGGAAAACACAGAAATTTCAAATCATCAAAAGAGATGCGAGTCAGGGATGTGTAATGTCTCCTCATCTTTTTACCCTTAATAGTGAAATGACGTAAAGGGATCTTGATATTTCAGGCTCAAAAGTAATGAGAAAATCTTAATACATGTAATCTGAAAGAAATCCTCTAATCCTAAATGCAATCTTGTAAGTAAAGACGAAAAGATCAAAGATGTTACAAAATTCAAATGTTTTTGTTTACCTGATATCTGCTCAGATGGTAAATGCACAGGTGAAATAGGTAAAACAATAGCCATGGCCAATGATACATTCCAAAAAATGAAACCAATACTAGCAAACATAAAACATGGTCATTACTATAGTACTGAGTGTTGGACAATAAATAAGGAAACAAAGAAAATTAAAAGCAGTAGAGCTCTGGTTTCTTAGAAGAATGATGAGGACATATTGGACGGAAAAAAGTCCAATGAATCGCTTCTGAAAGAAGTTAATGTTGAACGATCATTAATTAAACCCATAAGACCGAGGCAACCACAGTTTTTAGGCCATATTTGCTGACACAAGAGTTTAGAACACTTAATCACTGGAAAGATTGAAGGCAAACGCAGAAGAGCTAGACAGAAAATAAATTTTATTGAAAGTGTTAAGTCATAAGCAATAGGTAACGGTAGCAACAACTTATAAATAGGGTTAACTAAGAATAGGTTTGAGTGAAGGAGCATCATCACCAATGTCTATTCTAGACAAGGCACCTAAGAGAAACCCACTGTACAAGAGGAATTGACTTCTCGGAAAAGTCAGTATATGTCAGTTGCATTGCAGTAATTACTCTTGGCGACTTTAAAGTACCCAATTTAAATATTGAAAAGGCTAATCTCATGTTTTCCAATAAAAAACCTTGGCCGATGCACTCAAGCTGATCACAATAAACTTTGAATGTTGGCCAGCTTTCTAAGGTAGAGATATTTGTCAGTAAGGAAGGAACTTTGCCTTGCTAAACCTGGTGCTAGCGTCAGCATCCCTAGCTCTCTCTGAGCACGTTTACTTCACGTTTTTTTAGGGTAGGGGAGGCACCAGGGATTATTTTTTTGTATGCAGTTTTATTCAGCTCTAGGACACATCGCCTGCCACGCAGCTCAGTCAAGAGAAACATTGTCATGTGACAGGGCTACCCATGAAATGTACTTCCAGCAAGCCTCGTAGACTAGGAGGTCAGCTCTGTCGCCCGGTATAGGGAGAAAGGAATGGCCAAAGAAGTGTATTGATAAGCGACAGCCATCATGTCATCACCTCAACTTCCAGGATCCACCTCACTCACCAAAGGGGTTGCACCTTACCGCAAACAAAGGCACCCATTCTGTGAGGGTGGGCCTCTCTATCGTTTAAATAGCGACAAGCTGCAGTGAAAATAAGTAAAGCCAGCAGAGAGAGAGGCAGACAGGACTAAAATGTACAAAAGGAATTTAAGGCAAGACAAAGCAAACTGGAAAGAAAACGATATCGACTATGCATCCATATCCATAAAAGAACACAACCTGTTGTCGAATGGCAAGAAACCAATCTGTTCTAAACCAGACAAAAATGTGTATGCTCTGATTTTATAACAAGTGCAATTTTAATGTACGAAATTTAGGGAGTGTGTATTAAATGAAAATCAAAAGAATAAAAATGGAGAATCAGATAATATAGTAATTGATTAAATGGATGGAAGACAGAAAAAGAGAAAGCGACCGAGGGCGAAATAGAAAAGCAAAATTGTTTTTTAAAAAAAGAAGGGGCAGGACGGGATAGAGCTGAATATAAAGATGCAAATAAACAGAGATGGGACAAACAGCAGAAAATAGACAAAAACTATGAACAGAAACGACAAAGCTGAACGCGGCTTCCCTTTGAAATTCACAACTTTACAAGAGTTACGAAAATCCAGGGGGTTTTGTTGATATACTGCATTCAGATTGATATTTTTTATAATGTTATACTTCTTTCATTAAAAAATATACTACAACTGGTGCAGTAACATACGCGGAGACCCAGTCACCCGCGTCTTCTTCCAAAAACAAAGGTGATATGTGTAACCACTGCTTTAAATTAACTATGCCGTAAACGAAATACATGTATATAACATGGCTTTACGGCATACTAAATTTAACGTAATGGCTGAGCATAGCCCTTTGTTTGGAAGGCAAAAAGATCTCAACTTGTGAGATTAAGCTCAGTCTTCATAATCAGTCTGCTGCAATAATTTTTAGCTTAGACTTTTCAAGCAGACTAATTATAGACTGAGCGACAAAACTATTCATTTTCCACGGCTTCCCTCTGACAGCTCCAGTGGTGATGGATATACCGTGCGCAGCACCAACACAGATAACAAAAAGAGAAAGCAGAACACATGATAGCTTTCTTTCTGAAAAGAAAACAGGAAAGATAGAAATGAAAATTACCAGCGGAGGAAAGAGCATGAACAAAAAGAAAAAAAAAGGAAAAATAAACAAAGAAGCAAAATGAAAGAAAGAGCAAATATAAGATGAAAATTCCATTTAAGACAACTAATTAGAAGAAAGATTACAAAAACAAAAAAAAAAGATGAAAAGGATGTTGAATGAAATACAATCGCATTACTCACATATAAGTGGCGATGGAAAGGATTTAAAATAATGTCAATTAAAAAATGAATGTGTCAATAAATAAATGAATGAGAGATAATAAGCAACAGAGGAGGAAACAATAGCGGTTCAGCGAATAAAACGGTGACAAAATTTCGCAGCTGAAGATGTGTTGGAAAATAGTAAAAGGTAAAAAGGTAAAAACAAAGTTAGGACCTCAGTTTTATATGAGAAGACAGACTGAATGATTGAATGGTTGATTCATCGATTTTTTGAATGTTTAACTGAAAGCCTGGCGACTTGATCTGTTTCGATCCACTCATATTAAATGTCCGCAGTAACTGTTCATCAGAAGAGGTACATGCGTCATGTATATAATTTCAGGATTTCAGCCTTCAGAATTTCAAAACTGGCCAACAAAAAAGCTTTTTTTTTTTTTTTTTTCAAAAGCAAACTTTTCCCTTCCCAGAACCAACTAACTTTCTCGCCTCCACCCTTTCCCTCCCCCCAACTTTCTTTTCTAACCAGTCGCCTACCAAACCCTCTTTAAAAAGAAATTAAAATCACTTATTTAGGAGTGTGTGCGTCTGTGTGTGTGTGAAGTGCCATCTATTGTGCTCTATTGTGGGGTTGAGGTGAAATGGACCTCCATCAGTCTCTGTTGGCGCTGGTAGATTCAGTCAATGGTATTCTTGTCAATGCTTTAATGCCATTCTTCTACCACATCAAATGCCGTCTTTCTCTCGTTTTCTGCTTCACATGGCCAGATTATATCATTTTGCATGTTCTCTGGACTTATTGCTCCAGAAAGTACTAAATGAAAAGCAAAAGAAAATTTTCTGTTTCGGCTAATAGCTAACAGAGATAATTTCACATTGATGTTAACTTGTGATTTGTTATTCTCTGTGTCCATCCTTACTCGGCCTATTTGTCTAAAAATCCAAATTTCCAATGACTATTTTCCTTTCTAGGGACTTGTTTAATGTCCACGTTTCACAGGTGGACAAAAGTACAACTTATCACAAGGCTGGGTCTGACAGCAACTGAGGTGGCTTTTGACTTCACTGTTATGAATCTTGATTTTGATATGCCAATATAATCTCATTTTTTGTCTCAGACTTTTCATCTTCTATAATTGCCAGCCAAAGGTATGTGAATCTTTTACGTGTTCAATGTGTACGTTTTTACTGATGCTGATGTGTGCTGGGATCCTTTTTAAGAGAATACCATTGCTCTCGCTTTCTTGGCCTGCATGTCTAGGACACGTACTTCACTTATTTTTCTTCTCGACATTTAGTGTAGTTTTTTGTTTTTTTAATCTGGTTTTCTACGACTGCTGCATCATCAATATATCAAAGGTTGTTCCCATTCCTTCCAAGTATGCAGATTCCTTGGGTGTTTTTAATTTCTCTGATGATTAATTCTGCGTATATTCCGTTTCGAAGTTGTGACAAAATAAAATGAAAATTAGCATCGTCAGAATGCTGAACAAATTGATCAAAATGATGACAACAACTATTTGCGTTGATACAATCATGAGTTGGTAAGATTTTTTTTTTTTGCAATCATATAACTTAGTAACTACTTGATTTCTCTCTATGGACCCCAATCGGGTTTTATGATTGTACTTGATTTGAAAAGATGTCCAAAAGATCCCCTCAGTTTCCAGGACAATTTTGATAATTTTACTAACGAGCCATATCAATGCCTCCGATTGAAAACAAGTGAGGCTAGTACAGAAGTGGTGTAGAGATTGCATAGCAGTCTTTTAAAGGAAGTCTCTGAAGGAGAGAAGCCCAAATTGGAGAATGCAGTATACATACTACCGCCGTGACGTCGAAAAAATTGATCAGGAGTAAATAAAATCAATGTAGACAATACGGAGCCCTCACTCTGAACACCAGCTTAGCCTCAGTTTTGGAAAGTAGCTTTTTAGTGTGATCAGTCCAGTCAGGTTTCAATCTCAATCTGGCCGTAGGCTTTCGGTTTCGATTTTATTTCTTTCATTAGCCCATCCAAAACAAAATGATCTCAGGTTGTGAGGCTCTCATCAAATCGGGGCATCGGTGACTGGCTTGAACACAGACCCACGACAGAGGGGTCGCTGCTGATCGCAGGGCGAGTTCCTAACAACTCTGCCATCAACTCTCCTTATCCCTCCCCTCCTATTTTTTCCTTGACGTAAGGTCTCTGTAGAGTTCAAGGTGCCTTTTACCACAGTAATGTGTCTTTTATAGGGTTGAAAAGACATTAACTGGTATGAAAAAACGGTTGACTGCGTGCCGTTAAAATATTTGTGTTTATCAGAGTATTTGGAAAATAGTCCCTGACTTGTGTCTGCATTTGAGCAGGGTTGTGCACAAAGCCGAAACAGGACTCGATTCTATAGCCTGTGGATTCCAGAGCAGGCGGGCCGATATCATAGCCATCGATGCTTATAAAAACACTAATTTTTCTCTTCTCAAATAGAAATTGAACCAGGTGATCAGTTCCACTTCTACAGATTAGAAGGATGGTCTTTTTTTGGTCGAGATTTCCACTAACTTTTTTTTAATTGCCCTGTTTTATAGTTTTTCAGGAATTAAGGCGGCCCTTCGTCGGTTATAGATTTTAGCAGAAATCTATATAACTAAAAGCACTAAAGGTGAATGAATCATATAAAAAGATCTTTGAAACAGATACCATATACATGAACTTTATTATTTGCAATACTGTATCAGAAGAATCGCTTCCAAATTATGTTCATAGTTTAAGGATAATTATGGATTCGCCGATTTTTATGCTGGAAAATATATTATATCTCCCAATGGATAAATAATTTGGGGAAAATAGCTTGTCAGGTCTTTTATTTAAAAAAAAAGTCATAGAAAATAACATGAGCCATATTAATTTTTAAGGGCCCGTAATTATTTGACCAAAAAAAAAAATGTATATCTTAAATGAATGAGAGGGGGAAAAGAGGAAAAGAGGAAAAGAGATGAGAAATGCATGACCTTTGTTGATCGCCTGAGATGTTCAAGAAATCAGAAGCAGAGAATGCGACTTCTGAATTCATATAAAGACAGGATTTAATTGAGAGCCGTGGTGGCCGATTCTGTCACAGACTTGGCACGAGGAGAATTACTTCTTGGATTTTCCTTCCCCC
>BLXT01005595.1:81976-93449 GCA_019648995.1 Plakobranchus ocellatus
AAAGAAAAAAAAAAAAAAAACAAACAAAAAAAAAAAAGGAAAATAGATCCAACAAGAAGGCACAAAGTTTTCCTGGACCAATAAAACGTTAAACATATACAATTCCACAACAAAATGCTGTTAACAAAATCATTACATTATCTTTTTATATTTTCAGTTAATAAAGATCTGTATGACAACACATTAATTTAACTGCGTTTCGTCCAGTCTTGTGCTTTAATGATTTTATCATTGAGCAACACGATTCTGCTTTACATACGTGTGTGTTTATTTTCTCTATCCTGAGGAGTATCAAGACCTTGTAGGAATTAGCAGTATAGCATTCTATAACTTACATAGGGCTGAGTGCATGGGACTCGACGTGAGCTTTTCATTTGCTCATTTTATGTCTATGCAGCATTTAAAGGCAATCTGCTGTGGAATTCCTAAGTGATTGATCCATTTAAAGTTGCTATATGACTGCTAGGTCACACAACTATCAGTGGAGATACCTATAGTTTTTGGCAACACTGGATCACTATCCATTAAGTTTGATAAATGTGGAATGGGTCCAACCCAGTCCTCTAGGTATTTTTAGCCAACAAAATTGAGAAGACACAGACAAAGCAAGTGGGCAATTTTTTTTTTCTCAAGGGGAAAACTCAGCTATCATAAATTTTCACACATGTAGAAGAAAAATGCAGCTAAAGATATTTAGATAACTTTCTAAAGATATTAATGTAGAGCTCTGTGTATTTTCTTTATACAAGGAGGATTAAAGTATTGCTGAGAAATTCTTATTCATTGATCAAGTGGTATAAGTATGGAGTGGGCAAAATAAATCAATTTCATCAGTTTTAATCATACATATATGTTTTTTTTTTCTCTCATTTTATTCTGTCCTAAATACTGCGTGAATAATTACCTTTCTTTTGCTGTGGCTAATGTGTTTGCGGTGAGCTGATTTAAGTATTCTGATATATAGGTGAAATCCTCTATAATTTTCTCGTGTGTTTGCTCTCATACTTTGATCTGAATAGTTCGGGCATATTTTTGTGATGGTTTTTGTATTGGCGACAGCAATTTTTTGCTCATTTCGTAGTTTTGGTTTTTTCTATTTTGTTTTTAGATGGAGAAAAACATTGAAATCTGTTCTTTTTTTTAATTGTGTGGCGTGAGCTTTTTTAAGGCTGTTAGGAATTTGTAATAGGGTGATTTTATCTTAAGACCACTGCCTTGCTTTGTTCTACACCGACAACATGCTAATATTTTTCTTCTTTAATTTTCCAAAGACTGGCAAAAATTATCACTTTTTACAGTTGTCATACTCATCTTATCTTTCTAGTAAATTGTTTAATATTTTGTTCATGTGAAGGCACTTTGCAAGGTAGAGAGAGAGAGATTAAATTACAAGCAAGGAAATGTTGTGACTTTTTCAGTCTTTTAAGCTTTATCTAAGTTTTTTAAAGCCAATATTTATTTTTATTTACACCTTTGCGCTTTTATCAAATTGAGAATTGGATGTATTTAAAAAAAAAAAAAAAAAACAAGCTTGCCCAAACATGAAAGTCATGTATGAAACATTCGTTGATGTCCAAAAACAGAGAAAATCTTTGTGTGAACCTCATCAATATTCCAGAGAGCTTGAATGGATAAAAGGCTGTGGGGCTGAGACAGAGGAGAGGAAAAGACTGATTGTTTTAATAGTCTGGCTATGTAAACCACCAACTTGCTATAGATATATCCTTCGTCAACCAGTACAGTAAATTGTAATGCGCTTCATTTTCAGAAAGTGGAGTCTGTAACCAAAGACAAGATTTTTTCCTTTTGACTTCTAAAGGTCATAGTAACATATTTTTGGGGTTTTATTCTGTTGATCTCTGTTTCTCTTAAATCAAAGATTTTAGTTGCACAATATTCTGATTGTCCCTTTAGCTTTATTACTGAATTGCAACAAACTCATATGTCTCCCTTTATTTCACAGATTTCGATCCAACCTTCTTTTGGCAGTGGACTGACTTTTTGTCCTATGTGGAGTTTATTGGATCGTTCGCCCTGGCAGTTGGCGTTTTGACCTTTCTCTTTATCAATAGTGCAGTGTATGTGGAGATGCTAGGTTTCGCTGCTGTCTTCACAGAGGCTATGTTGGGAGCCCCACAGTTTGTGCGCAATTTTCAAAACAAGTCCACCCTAGGAATGAGGTGAGACAGTTTTTAGGATCTTTGAAGGTAAATCTCTTTGCCTCCATTATATAGATATATGGATAGATTTTTAGAAATATAGATGTAAACATATATATATATATAGGTTTTTGAGTCCTGGGTGCAAATTTGTTTATGAAGCTAAGCACTTTATCCATATTTCTCTTGGTTGCTGCTTTTCAAAAATTAGATTGCCAATATTTTGGCCTAGAATTTCTGTCTCTCTCTAGTTTTGAACATTGCAAGCTCATGAAATGCAGTTTGTTTGATTATGTATCAAGGATTTTAAACATTCAAAATGCAATGTGCTACTCAGTATTCATGTTTATGTTATCTACAGTTATAGGAATCTCTTCTCATTTCATTTTTGTAATTTCTGTAAGGTTTCCACTCCTACTGATGTTCATTTCCTCATTTGTTGTTGTTTTTCAGTAAAAAGATGGTTGGCTTCTGGACTTGTGGTGATATCTTTAAGACTGTGTACTTTATCTTGAGGCAAGCACCAGCTCAGTTCTGGATTTGTGGCATTTTGCAAGTCTCCATAGACATTGCCATCTTCTTGCAGGTTTGTAATGGGGTTTTTTTCTTCTTTTTTTTACTCTGACTTTATAAGTTATCTTTTTTTCTTTTTTTTTTTTTTAATTACAGGAAAACATTTTTTTTCCCACAAATCACATCTTTGACATTCTATTTTAACTACTTTAATTTTGTCATTGGCTATACTTACCTTTGATTTTTTTTTTTTTTTTTCGGTTTTTCATTTTTTGTTTTTCTTTTTTTAAAGATAAAGAAAACATAAAAATTTTAACATTATTTCATTACAGCAAGCTTTTAATTTCAACTTCAGGCCACATATACTTGTTGAGATCAATATAGATGAAATTATCAAAATTTTAGTTTGGAGATCAAGCTTTCGAAAATTTTCATAATATGATTTCATGTGAAACCTAGAATCACATGTGAATACCTTGAGATCATTCTAAGTGAGTTTTTAAAAAAATGAGACAGACACTCACTAGCAGGAGGTTAGGGGAACTCACAGTAGTATTTTTTTCCTTGAAATATAGCATTGTGAGTAGTTTGCCTGTGATAAAAATATATGCGACAAATTTCTATCTGTTTATCTTTAGAGGCTTGTATTGGATTTAGTTATTATTCCTTATCGAGATCTGTAAAGATCAAAACTCCTGTCAAATAGTAACTTAGATTAGATTCAACATGAATGCAAGACAATGCTATTTTTGTATTTGATTTAAAGAAAGCAAGTCAATATTAGCATTTTTAAAAATTCAATTTCTTATGGAAAATACTTCACATTTATGGTTTAGGTATTTTAAGGTTTGTATTGACTTTTAATTAACAAAAAGAGTGTGGCTTTAAGGCATAAATAAAATTTGCTGATCTGGAAATGCAAGGCTTGTTGCAACTGTTGCTGCATAAGAAATGGAGTCAAAGGTATCTATTATAGCATGTTAGAGTTTAGCCTTTACTCTGTCAATTCTTGCAAAGATGTTCTGTTGAGAATATGAACTTTTTGTACTTAATGGAAACATTGCTGTCTTTACAATTTATACTGTTACTAATTTATACTTATATTTTTTTTCCAACTGATCAGGTATTTTTGTACCGTCATAATGCAGCTGCAGCACCATGGGCAATTGGCAAGCCAGCCATAAGTTGACCAGCTGGGTTGGTTCTCTCCCAGGATAGGACGAGATGAACTCCTCCCCATTATAGAAGTCTTTACATTTTTTAATCTACAACAAATTTATTCTGGGGTTTGATGATTGTGCTAGAAATGATAGCAACCCTGTATTGGACTTGAGTAGATGAGAGATAGACAGATAGGGTGAACCAGAGATATAGACAGAGCACTTTTTTTTCTGCCTTCATTTGTTTATTAAAGACGCGCTTATCATTCTCTTCCAGACAGTTTGAAGAGTAATTGAGATAAATTCAAGTAAAATCAGGCTTTAGACAAAATATTTGAAAATCAGAGGTAATGAAGATCTTTAAAAATGAAGAGAAGAGAAAGGTGCTCTTTTGAGAAAAAAAAAAGAGGGTTTTTTTGTTTTTTTCTTTCAAAGTGAAATTAATTTTTGTTTGACTTTGCACAGCAGTAACTTTTCCTGCTTTTTAGTAACTTTTATTGTTTAATTAATGTATCGATGACTCTCAGATTGACAGTGAAGAGAAAATCCCATATTATGAAGTAAGATGCAAGGAGCATAATGCCAAATTACATTCTTTATGATCATGCCTTTTCTACCCTGTGCTTTTTGCTTTATAAACTGTGGAATTGCATTGCCTTTGATGATACATATCTTGATTACAACACAAGGAATAGGAAAATTAGTGAAATTGCATCTTATGTAATGGATGAAAAAAAAAAATTGTGTTTTACTGATCCCAAAAAGCTTTAAGTGCTCAAATTTTGACCAAAGGCTGATTTTTTTTTAGGTTGAATCTCTAATGTCTAGCATATACAATGATATATTGCAGTAGCAGCAACGCACATTTCAGCACTGAACCAACGTAATGGTACAACTTAGTTTGGATTCTTTCAAAATATGAAGGAAAATCTGAGATTTCTTTATTCTCAAGGATAGAAATTTCAATCTGATTGATGCATGTTTTAAAACACTTAATCGGTGCATTTTTATCTGATAGCTTTTAGGATCAGAAATGCATTAAATGTAAGATACTCTTTGGCATCAGCCTTAGTTTTTGACATTGAGAAAATGTGAGTTATTAACAAATGAAGGCAACGAATTAGAGGATAGGAAAAATTTTATTTATGATATATCTACAATTGCAGTCCTAAGTTATATGTTTTGGTTTATGACTTCAACTGGGTCATTTCTCAATAAAACCTTGCTAGCAGAAAAAAAAAAAAGAGGGTTTGGTTTTGTTATGTGGACACTTTGAATTATTTTTTTAAATAATTAAACACATTTATTTTACTGGGGTAGACGGTTTTCTTGCTTGTACATTAAAGTGGTGCTAGTTCCAAAAGAGAACTGGAAAGTGATTGGGATAAATGGCCATATCCTGGAATAAATTCCAAGGGGATGAAAACTCAAGTAGCCTTATGCCAGCAAAGATGTGCCAATTCATTGTATAATAAGTTATTGTATGTAAGTACTAAGTTCTTATGTATTGCAGATGATTGCTTAATAATAAAACAAAAACAATGCAAAAGAAACCAGGCAAATTTCAATAAGTGTTGAAAGAATAAAGAATGCTCTCTTAAATTTCTTCTTTTTATTTGTTCATTTTTCAGTGGTGTTTTTTTTACATTTTCAAGGATTTTCTATTGTGCAATTGCTTGCATCTTTTTGGCAGGAAACTGTGTCATTATTTTTTCAATTAATATTCTGCATTCATGATTTGTTTTAAATTTTATGTTTTTGATTATTTTGATACTTTTTTTTTTGCCTGTTCTCTTTTCTGTCTGTTTAACCTTAATCTTTTTTGTGAAATTTTTTTTTTTTTCGTTTTAATTTCTGAATTATATTTTTGTGCTTCTGTTGTACTTATATTCATAGAGTTTGAATGAATGCTTAACTCTTTTTTATTCCCAATAATTTTAGTTCAAATGTAATGTATCAACTATTCTTGTTGCAACCTTTTACTCATATTTATGTTTTTTAAGCCCCATATCCAAAATTTTTTCTGCTTAGTGCTTCATCAGAGAGAGAGAAAAATGCAAGCTTGTGGATCAATGTGTAGAGAAGTGTCTCTATTCTTTGATATCTCTCTCTCTCTCTCTCTCTCTCTCTCTCTCTCTCTCATGTATCTATCTATCTGTTGAACTCTCTGTTTCACTCTCTTTTTATTCTCACTTTTTTTTTACATTTATTGTGGCACTGAGATTTTTAAAAATAATTTTATTATGACTGTTTCTGCTCTTTTAAATAGTCCTGTTGCCAAAGGATCTTTCAAATTTTTTCACAGGGATTTTAATGGTATTTGTATGTTTAATCTTTCTAGTATGACAAAAAAGAAGATGTATTTGATGTAGTGATTAGTGCATGTTGTTTGAGATTGGATGGTCTTGAGTTTGATACCTAGCTCTTCTGAAACAGACTTTTGGCTCTTGAGAAACTTGAGATGACCATTGTCACTCTAAGGAAATGTATGTCCAACATAAAAATACATTTTGGTGTTATTTGAAAAAAAAAGCTTCTAACCAACCGCCATTAAAACCAGCAAGTTGAGTGGCTACAGCCTGAATTGCTTGTCTTGGCATAGATTTAAAGATTTTGGCTTGCAGTTGTAGCCTTTTGATAATTCAGTCATTACTCTTTACTTTTTGGCGTAGTTTTTGAAAGTTTTTTCTTCTTTCACGTATTCTTAGAGGCCTCCTTTGAAGCGGTGGGGGATTATTTTGTTTGGGTTTTTTTTTGTCTATAATATTAATTTGTTTAATCTTTTTTCTCTTGAAACCTGCTGAAATTATTCAGAAATCACAAATTTCATATTTTCTAATCTGATATTTTTAATATTTTTTGCTATTTTACCAAGAATATACCGTACAATGTTCATATTATTAGCTTTACTATTGTTCTGATTCCTTTACGTATCTGAGGCATGCTCATGTAAACAATTTCTTTTGCAAAGGGCCACACAAGAAAAAAACTTAACTATCTATCTCAAAAGTGTTTTTGGTAATGCCTGACTCATTAAATTAAGTAAAGTAACGATGGCATAGCATAAGGTGGGTTCTGAATGCATTAGCCATTAAATAGGTATTATCCCCCCGGTTCCTTGCTAGGTCCTTAACATATTTAGTAAAGTGCCTTTACCAATTACATATTTCTGTCCAAGCCAGAATTCAAACCCATGACTCTCTGATCAGGAACCATGCTCATGACCATAACTAACTGGTCAGGTGACGTGTAGAAAAAGCTGTGTACGTTTTGTTCTATTACCCTTTTTTTCTCTACATCAGGGACCAAGTATTAGTTTTGCATTTGAGATGGAATTATACATAATTGCATTTTAAATCATACTTGAGCTTTTGTTGAAGCAATGTTTCGTTATGATAGTTGTTTTTTTACACTTTACTTTTAAAACCATGCTGAATCGCAGAATTCTCAAAATCTGACACATTTTTGGTACAATTTACTTTATGCAAATGAATAGAAATTTTACAAATCAAACTATTGAAAAGATTCATGGTTTTTTTTTTTACATTTTTAATAAGTGTCGATGAGTTGGGATTTTTAAAACCTTTTCCCTTTAATTTAAGCTTATTTAAAAATTGTTTGATGAATTTCTAGTTTTTGTTTTTAGTTTTAAAGCAATGAAAGTGCAATGCTCAGCCAGTTTGTCTAGAGCTTCTGAACAAAAATGCAGAAAATATATACATTTTTGAATTGTAAAATAAAGTGGCAACAGAGAGACAACAACAACAAAAAAAAAGAAAAATTGATAAAATTTTCTGAAAGAAGGTTTTAAAGTTTCTTGTTGATTTAAATTTGTTAAACATAGCTCTTAACTCTCATTTGGAACATTTTTAAATGTATTTGGAACATACAAGTATATAACTCTTTAAATTAACTTGAGAGTGCTCAATTATTATTTTAATTTTTTTTTTTTTCTGTTTTTGGTACAACATTTTTTAAAAATAAATGCTCATCACCTTTAACCTAAGATTTTAAACTGGATTTCATCAGTGTTTATTCTTAATTAAAATATATAATTTTGATGGATTATGATAAAAATGAGGGACATAAAATTTTCTGGAAGCAAATGGAGAAAATTAATACATTTTTTTGGGAACTTAGAATTTTGGTAGAATTCCTTTATTCATGAGGTATAGATTGGATCATTATCAATTTTATACATACCAGTGTCCATCATACATTTTCTTTTATTTCCAAAATATGTTTGGAAGCTTATGTGTTCTGTTATGAATTGCTACTTTGAAAGGTGCAAAGTTGAATGCACTTAGGCATATTTTTTTCTTAATATTCATTGAAGCCCTAGTTATATGGTACTTCATACACAAAACCTATGTTCTTTATATACAAAACCATAAGATTGTAACAACAATACAATAAGAATATTTCTTTTTTTTTAAGTTTCTTGTAGTCATTTGATTTGATGCTTTTGTCCTAGGCTTCAATTTCTAGCAACCTTATATAAAGCGGTATGTTGCATGAAACCATAATGTTTGATGGAGGGATGGATCTTGCAACATGCAACCATGAACCTTCACACCAAATTACACTGTCAGGTTACCAAAAAATAGCTGCGGAAGTATGTTTTGGGAATGGATGGGGGATAACCCTTTCCCTGTCACAGTTGAGAGACATTGCTTCTTCTGATGATCCCTCTGTTTTCCCCAATAGATGGAATTAAAAAAGGAATTAATTGATAACAAAGGCTTTATGGGTTGTGTCAGTGATTGGCTTCAGTTGTTTGACAGAAACATTTTGTATGGATGATATGCATTCATTCACACAGCTATGAGATAAATATGAATTAATAGAAGTAAAACCAAACAGCTGTGTGGTGTTTTCTTATTTCTAAAAGAATTTTCGCATCAATGTTCAAGACAGCCATCATATCAAAAAGATAGTGAACCACTTTTTGTCTTTCAAAGGAATTTATTATAGGCATGATGAATGTACTATTCAACAGAGCCTATAATTTATTCCTACTACCACAGTAATCGTATTGATGAAGAAGACAAGGAGGTTTTGCACGGGTTAGAAATAAATTACTCACACTGACTTGTGCACACAACAAACATTGTCACAATTGGACAAAACATGTACAAATTGTTCTTGTCTCAAAATTGTGTTTTTTTGGTAGCATCAATATGAGTACATGTTCTTTAATGCAGTTTTTGAAACAGTTTTAGTATTCCCTTATCAGAATAATTCTGTCACAGCTTGCTAAGTCAATGTCCAGTTTCTTTTTCATATCTTTACAGCCTTGTGAATTTGAAAAGAAATACATTCAAACCAAATGGAAGTATGTCTGCATCTGAGACAAAACAGTTTTTTATCTGTAATATCAATTGATTTACTTTTTTTGATGTGGCTAGACATTGTTTTACTCGAGATGAATAAAACATCAAGTTACTGACACTTGACTCAGTCAAGCTGGATGTTTCAGTAAGTGAAAATTGATGCACCTTCAGGGTCAGTCTCACTGTGTACAGAATACACATTTTATATGTGGGCCATCAGTTCTAAACTTTGATTTAGGGCATGGTAAACTTGAGTGATCGTGTTTGTCTTTGCTAATATTGCAATTATTACAATTATTATTGTTTGTTGTTATTAATTATTGTTATTGCTTTTTTGTCTCTTAACTTCATTTACTTATGATAGCAATAATCTGAAACCAGACTTTAATCAGCTTTCTTTTTTTTTTTTTAATATTCTGATGATGTCAAACATGTGTAGCATAAATGGATAGATGCTTGCCATCATACAAGTACTCTCTCTCTCTCTCTCCCCCACTCTTCTCCCTTCCTCATCCATCCGTCTCTCTTTATCACTCTTTTCTTCCCTCCCCCTTTTCTCTTTCTCTCTCTCTCTCCCTCCCTTTTTTTTTTCTCCACTTTTTTAGTTGTTTAATTAGGAAATATCATGATTGTGTTTTTGAATATTGAGAGTTGTAGGAGGGTCATCATGAAAAATGCTCAAAACTGATTTTGCGAGAGGACTCAAGTTTGGTTCAAAATTGAAAACTAAGGTCTTGCTTTGTTTAAAAAATCAGTAAGGAAAAAAAACCATTCGCTCAATTTTTTTTTTTTTAACAATTCACTGTTTTAAGTGCATTTACTTTTTATTGTTCACAATAAGCTTTTATTTTTATTCTTTATGCTTTGAGATATTGTGCTTAAATTTTCAAGGTGAATTTTGGCCATTTTGTTGAGGTGTTAATTGTGTAAATGAAGAAGGGTTTAAGATAAGCTCTCATTGTTTTGGGGAAACAGTGTTTTTGTTTTACTGAATTACTCTGCTCTTTTTTCTGTACCTTTATTAGTTGTTTCCATAAAATCCCTTGCATAAATGCTTTTATTTTTGTTAGAATATTCAGCTATGCAATGCTATTTATCATTTTGAATGAAAAGAATATGAAACTTTTTATAACTCTCTCTCTCTCTCTCTCTCTCTCTCTCTCTCTCTCTCTCTCTCTCTCTCTCTCTCTCTCTCTCTCTTTCTTTCTTTCTTTCCACTACACCACCTTCCCTTCCTCCCTTTTCCATTTCAATATATAACTATGCAAAGAAACTTTTTGGAGCTATAAATGTAAGTATGGGCTTAAGTAGACCATCATTGTAGGGAACATCAAGAGCAAGCACATACTGTTTTCCCTCCATGCAGCATTGTAAAAATAAATTGATTTTTGGCCTATGTCTAAATTATTTTATTCGTCCTTTTTTGTGTCATTTTGTTTTCCTTTTTCTTTTCTTTTGCATGTAGAGATGTTGGAAAGTTTTCACAGAGCTTCTCTTTTTTAAAATCAGGATAGAAAATATGTATCGATAATTTTTTCCCTCAATACAAGACTCTCGGAAGGAAAAATGGTTTTGTGTTCTTAAATAATTACAAATTAATGAAATGTTAAGGGAGTAGCCAAATGAAGTGCAATATCAACTGTGTTAAATCTATGGGCAATAGTGCTCTGTTTTTTTTTACTGTAGATTGCCACAAGGGTAGAATACTTTTGCTTATTGTCTGTGGGTGCTGTTTGGAACAACAATCAGATTTAAGACTGCATTAATCATAAAAAATTAAGTATTATGGCATAAAAGGTAGTTCTCCATCCATGAAAAAATGCAAGGGTTTCCTTCTCCTTTTTTTAGAGTTCAATAAAATAATTTCCTTGCATAATCATGGGGGCACAATCCCAGCACTTTAAGGCGGCACCCCCTGGTACTAGTACTACTACTCGTTCACACTTTAATCTTTGCTGTTCTGCACAATTTCATAACAATGATGATAAAACTTGACCTTTACGAAATTCAGCCCTTTGCATTCGCACATATGATTACTATAATTCAGTTAAGATTAAGAACTGATCTTGTCTGTTAGATAAAGCTTAGGGAAGATTTGCAATCTACTTGATGTGTATGTTCGTGTGAGCAATTTTTTTTTCTTAATCATTTTAGGCACGCCAAATATACATGCATTTCCCTGTTTATATTTTTGCTTCATATGTTTACTGCTTCACCAATGCCTTAATGCTTTACATCATTGTCTTTCTGGTTTCATGGGTGTACTGTGCTCTTTTTATATTTGTTTTTTTTTTTTTTTTTTTTTTTT
>BLXT01005595.1:133537-143782 GCA_019648995.1 Plakobranchus ocellatus
GCTTTTTTGTCGTTGTTAGCTAACTTAGGTATGTTTAATTTTTTTTATCTTTTGCCTTGTAGTATGCATGTTTATTGTCTTTGCATAGCCATCTAACACACAATCCATGTCTCAATTGTCCTTTCTTCCTTATTTCTTGCTTTCCTCTTATTGTAAAGTAATAGTTCTACCCCAATCTTTAACATATCCACAAATAAAATAAATATCTTTAACAATCCAGTAGTCTTAGTACTGCAAAACGCCTCACTCCCCTGCCCTCTCCCTCCCAAATCCTCTTTCACCATTCTATTCCCTCATCACTGGTTTAAATCTTCACCATAATTTTCTCTAATCCTCGTCCGCCTAGATTTTCTTCTACACTTTAATGACATTGTCTTAGGCATCTTCATTTCCCGCAAATAATAATAGCCATAATGAAATTTTCTACGATAAATATCTTAGTTGACTTGTACCTATTTCAGCCCCACATAACAGTTGGTTTTTTTTTTTAAACATTAACTCCCTAAATCTGCCCAGAGCTTCTGAAATGCTAAACGCTTCCTAATCCTCGTTAGCATCTCTAACGTTATCCAGCATGAGCTAAGCCAATAGGTTTAGATAGGCATAGGCCCCTTGGCATAGGCCTGTACTCCTTTTTTCCGACCTATTGGTTTTTTTCCGAAAAACGTGAAAAAGTCCTCTCTTCCTGCCCCTTTTCGCTCCGCTGTGTTAGATGGCTCGCCCCACTTTCCCACCCACTCCTGAATTCAACACCACAAAACTCCACATTGACCAGAACGACGAGTTTGACAGCAAACTGAGGCTGAATGACCTTCACCGAGGCAGAGAAAATGTCAAGGTCCTTGATGAGTTCAGAGATGTAGGTTTTTTTTTTACTTAGATTTCTTTTTCTTTGGAAAAAATTCTATATATAAAATTATTATATGCAGTAAACTGTTTCAGTTCTTTTGAAAAAGGCTAATATTATGTGTCTCCTTTTTTATCTTTTTATTTCATGGATATTTATAATTGGAACCTTGAGTTTCACTTATTCCATGACCAAAATTAAACTTGTAGATACACTGTGACGGTTCAGTCAAGTTTTGGCATGCCCATTCTTTCATATTTTGAGCACTTTCTTTTTGTGTCAACTTGCATTTCCGGTATGTTTTCTAATTCCATGTAAGATGTCTTTTTCAAGCTTATAAAATCGTACGTCTAGACAAACAACTCTTTCTTTATCAAAGCAAAGCAATTTTCGTATTAATATATAAGTAAGACTTTGTGTCTCCATTTCAACAGCGTCAATCTTGGCAACGCAATTTTTTTTCCATATTTTTTTTTCTTTTTTATTCTTGCTAGACACACTTACGGCATGATTAAATTTACCATGATTAGTTATGAGAATCTTTTAGCATTTAAAATTGAGCACTAATTCATTTTAAAAACTAGATACAATATTTTTTCAGAGGGAATAGTTTTATTTTTTTCAAAACTATTAGGTACAACCTAATCTATATGTAAAAAAATATTATTCAAAGGCGTCATACGCTTTGATGTCTTCGATACTACATATAAATCCCACACTTAAAGAAAAGTTGCTGTGTGATGAGCGTTGAAGCTTGGCTGCCAACCGGGTGGTATCAGATGTAATTGCTCTCTCAGGCATAGCTCACTAATTAAGACTCGGCGAATATAAAGGCGGCGAGGACTGCAAAGGCGAACCAGCTCACAATGCCGTACGCCAACAGGAAAAAAAAATGAGCAAGCTATTGCTGATCCTTCAATGTCTGTGACGCATATTGGAGCCATTTTATATCATGGAAAAAAGTATATGAACAATCTTTTTGTTTCCCAGCACCGAGGCAACACCGTGATCAAGGGCTATCCACCTGATTCTTACCGGTCTGGGTATGGTCTGTCATCCGACAGGGGTCTCCCGCCCAAGTACGTACTCTGTTTTAGGCAATGATATATATTTGTGATGAATACCACCAGAGAAGTAGATTTAAACAAAAAAAACTTTCTTTCCTGTCTCTTAAATTGCCATTTCGTATAGTTTAGTTGTATTGTTTTTGTCGTTATTTTTGTTATTCTTCGTCACTATTATTTTTTTATTACTATCGTCATTGTCGTTATCATCATCACTTGATACAATTAGACCGTGCAATGATGACTGATTGTTTTTTGGTAGATGATGAAGCTTGAATCTATAAATATATATACAGGGCCATAAAATGTGCAACAACTTTTAAGAATATTATGATACCTATCTAAATCCGTGATGTTGTATGTGGATCAAAAGTGGCTCAAGAATTGACTGAAGTGATAGTAATATCGTTGAAAGTCTGTTTAGTGATTGTATTCACAAAATGCAGCCACTCATGAATATGTGGGTATCGGCTTTACGCCTGTAGTGCAGCAATGGTACAATATTAGTCTTGCTAATACGTGTTTATTCTTAAAATTTTTTTTATTAGAATGTTCTTATTTGAGTGTTTTAAAATAACTCAGAGAGAACAGACAAATAACATGGGGAGCAACCAGTGAAATTCTTGATGATTGAAGAAAACGAAGCTTCATCATAATGTATATTTTGGAAAAATACACATAAAGTAAATCTTAGCTCTGTGATTGTAATCTGACTGTAACTGTTTTTATATTTCTATCAATCGGCGTGATGTGTACAGACTTCACTTCGAGGAAAGCAGAAAGATGCCAGCAGCGCCGGGAGATCCCATGTATGATCCCAGGTATGGAGGAGCCGTCTCCACAGGTCCTGGGCTCATGGGAACCAGGGTAAGAATAGTTGGATGTAAGGCAGAGAGATGGAGAGGGAGGGAGGGAGAGACAGAGGCGGAGAGAAAAAATGGGGGAAATTGAGGTAAAAGAGAATAAGAGAAAAGAACTCGTGCGAAAGAAAGAGGGTAAGAAGGAAGAGAGACGGAAAGAGAAACAGGCACAGAGAGAAAGAGTGAAGAAATCTATATAAAAGAGAATGGGGGCAAAAGAAAAAGGTTCAGAAGAAAGAGAAGGGGAAGTGAAAAAGAGATCGAAAGAGAGAGAGAGAGAGAGAGAGAGAGAGAGAGAGTGTGTGTGTGTGTGTGTGTGTGAAAAGGAAAGATATAAAAGCGAAGCAGAGGAAACTAAATAAAAAGACACTTTTTTTTCCTCCCATTATTATTCAATAATATCATCATTATTCAATAACTTCAGAGCTGAGAAGAAGGCAAAGTTTAGGCGAAGTTTATTAAAAGTAATGAGCTTCGTGTTTTGACTCCTGAATACTTTGAATCACAGAAAAGAAAAATCATAACTCCTCTTATCATACGACAGTTCTTTATCATTCGAATCAATTGAAACGGAAGAAAACACTCTTTTACCACAAATAATAATGTCACTCCTTTTCTCTTCAATGCACCTTTTATTTAAGTTTTGTTCGTAAAGATTTCAGTCCTAAAAATGTAGAAGAAAAGCGAAAAACCATTACGATACAACAAATCTATAAGTTTAAAAGGATACGCATGGTCAACTCTTTTAAATGGCTAAAAAATACTGGAGAGTTAACAGGTACTGAAAATAGATAGGAAGCAACACGTGTGATTTTTAAAAAGCAAAAAATCCTTATCGAAAACGGGAAATATCAGAAGCGCAATGGCAGATTGTTAGCAATAAAAGATTGTGACGAGAAAACAATAATGTCTTAGTGCATTCGCTCAGGAATAGGAACAATAGCCACGAGTTGGAAAATAGAAGGCGAAATAGCAGAGGCACGGCAACAAATGGTCTTAAAAGACAATGAAAAGCAAGAGCTTCGCTAATCTAAGATTAATCGCAATTAAAATTCTTTATGAAAGAATTTGAGCACAGAAAATACTTGCTTAATTTGAAAAGGGAGAACATGGTTCGATAAAGTTTGATTAACCGCGGGATCTGACGTGTGTTTACGACTTTACGGTATTCGATTGGGATTGCTTCAAAGCGAGTAATGTCAGCCATTGGATACTGTCTTTAGTTATTGCAATTTATTCTTACGCCTTTCTGTGTTTTTTTTTCCAGAGGAATCAGACTGCCTTAGTCTATTTTTTCCCTCACATAAAAAGACAAATAGCATATCGACACAGTTAGTTACATAGCCATTAAGGTCTTTAAAAGCATTTTTAAACTGAAGCTTAGCTTTGTGTCACACAATCCATTTTGAACACCGGACCGCCGGATTGGATTATTGAGCTGGTCCCTGAGGCGGAAGAACACACTGAAAACTTACTAAAGTGCTTTTATCTCGATAACTACCTCTCTTTTTTGATTACCTTGTTGACAGAATGGAGGTGCCTTACTGTTCATCAAGTTCCCTGTAGGCAGAGGCGAGAACATCCAGGTGGCCAGCCATGCCTTCCTGAGAGCAAAGACTCATGACTGTGGTGGCAGATATCTCGGCATGGCGGCGCGGGTCAGTCTATGGGACACGGTTCAGTGGTCATACTAGTGAAGAGAGAGGGGGACCTTAATTTGTATTTATGCTTATCTTTTATATATTTTTTAAATATTCTAAAAGTTTATCTATCCATCCACCTGAAAATGTTCCTGATTGATTTGATCATTTCCCTTTAATTTTACTACATTCACGTGTGTGCATGAGAATTATAAACCTGTCTCTTTTTAAAAAATATAATCAAAAGATATCATAATGTACAACTAACAATAACAGTAAAAAGAAAAACCGCAAAATTTAAACAGGCATGAAAAATATAGCATAAGTGGTGGCGCTTTTGCATTTATTTTCACATTCTCTCATGAAATTTGAAGGTTACGAAAGCATCCTTAAGCTGGCATCCAAAATCTTGTCAGTTTACTCTATTACGAATGTCCAGCACTAATAAATCCATATATATATATATATATATATATATATATATATATATATATATATATATATATATATATATATATATATATATATACATATATATATTTAATAGATGTGCAAAGAAAAGAAAAGAATCCAAAACTATTTTTAGATCCCTAGCAAAATGCACAGGTAGCACGGACAAGCTAGCTATATCTATGTCAGTACATAAAAAATGTTTTAGGCAGTACGGCACGGCGTCAGAATTTAAGTCTATACGTCGTGTTATAAATAGACAGGGAGCTAAGGATTGTAGAACACAACATCAGGCCATCACGATTTAAGGCTGCATATCACGTTTTAGACAGACAGCTAATGATGAATAGAACACAAGTCTCAGCCATCAAGAATTCAAGTTGAACGAGGTGGTGTAGACAGGATTCAAACATTTCATGTCGCCCCAGAGCGATTAACAAGAACAGGTACAGCCACACTTCAATATTTGAGTATCTTGTCTAGAAGCTTTATTTCATTCAGCCACTGACTATGGGATATAGACAACCATCCTCTCCACAGCTATAAAGGGCAGTAATCTTTGGCCATAGAATAATACTCATCTGATATTTGGCTTTTTTTTTTTGTGAAACGGTATTTTTTTTTTTATAGTTTGCGTAAAGGTTGTAAAACTCGAAAGTATTGGCTACAGAAGACTGTAATATAAACCGTTAATCACCAGGAACAAGTGCAGAATGAAACACGGAATAGAAAAATCTACAAGCACAATGCTACTACCATACCATCGTATCGTAGTTACAAGGAGTACAAGAATTCCGTCCCTTGCTTGCATATGAAAAACCTACAGGTTTCTTAATAAATGCACGTCTATCTATCTTGATTCCAAGATCTTAAGATTAGATTTTCCTTTTAAAAAAATAGGGAAAAAGGCCAGATAAACTGTAAAAACATTTTAACAATCTGACACTTTGTTCAAGACTGCTTTAGTATCGAGAGGCAAAAAATCGAAAATACACGCATATGCTACACGACGCTACTCCTGCTGAGTTTTATTCTCTAACTATGTTTTTATCCCCAGGTCTACGAGTTCGGGTACGATAGAGGACCTCAAGAAGCTATTGCGGTTTTCCACTTCCCCAGCACAGAGAAGGCACTCCTGTTCTTCCAGACGGACAATGTCATCAGACAGCCTGACTTCCCTCCACCGTACGGTCATGCGGAGATGTGGATCGTGTGTAACGCTTATTTGCCTGACAATATGCCTCGTGAGTAGCATGCTCATGTGTGATGTGAATTAGAGTATGCTCGGTGAGTAACAGGCTCATGTGCTGTGAGTGAGAGTATGCCTCCAAGAGTAACATCTTCACGTGTGTTGTGAGTAAGTGTATGCCCTGTTAGTAACATGTTCATGATTGTGTTGTAAGTGTATGCCCTATTAGTAACATATTCATGTGTTTTGTGGGTACGTGTATGCCCATTAATAACTTGTTGATGTGTGTTGTAAGTGTGTACTCCGTTAGTAACATATTAATATGTGCGTTATGAGACAGTGTATGCCCCGTGTGTAACGTCTTGGAGTCTGTTTTGAGTGAGTGTATGCCAGTAAGTAAAATGTCCGATGATCATGGAGTTCGAGCCAGTATGTCATGAGACTGGATTGAAGATAGCGCCCTTTTTCCATTTCTGCTAACTGTTACCCTCACTTTTTTAAGAAACGAAGACGATTCTCAGACTATGCAGTTTGATTTTGTTGGATCTCACTCGTTAAGCTGGTATTCGAAGAAATGAAATGGAAATAAAATGGCCTTAAAGATATAAAGGTTAACATTTTTGTCATGCTGTGTAAAACAGTTTAGCGCAATTGTCCTTTTTTATCTATAAATTAAAAGAGCATCTTATATTTTACCACTTATCTTTTCCAATGTAAGCATAACAGAATTTAATGTTCATTTTGGGTTTATTATTTTTTAACCACTATTATTAGTGTAGCATTTAGTTTACATATCGGAAAGATTAACACATGCCATCAAAGCACAGGACCTTCAGCACAAAGTCCTTGTTTCCACAGACTTTATGATTTACACTTAACATGTTTGTTGCCTCTCAAACGCTCAGAAACTTTCCGTGGCGGTAATTTAGTTAAAGTTGTAGTGGAGCGTTGGTAACCCACCCTGAAATCTGGTGTCATTCCTCTGTGACCGATTCGAGCCTCACCTTGTCTGACGGAGGCCCTGAAAGGCTTAGATTAATTCGTTGTGGATAGTCTATTTACACACTCAGAATCCAAAATTCTGCCAATTTAATGATACTTATGCTAATCTTGTAAAGTTACCCCCTGACTGACCACGATTTATCCTGAGCAGTGGAAGGATCTCTCACTTCGGGAATTTGTAAATGTATGCCAGGTAGGTGAATTTTTATTTGAAATACAAAAGCGTTTCACAATAAGAGGAAAATCATTGACCAGAGATCTTAGCGACACAACTACAAATCTATTCAAACTTTATGAAGGCATCAGTGTCTCATGTTGGCGGTTCGGTGGCGTAGTAGTTAGTGAAATAGCCATGATATCAGCAGGAACTTTTTGTCTCGGGATCGAGCCCTTCGTGTCATATGCTTCGACGATGGTAGCTTAAATAGGTTGAGATCGCCTAAGAGTGGATGGGCTCTATATTTATAATTTGAATAAACTTTTTTCATTCACAGAGAGAAAAGTTTATTTCAAAGGTATAACAAATTATCACAGACACGACACTTTTTGTCCACAGTGTTCAACACGTTTCTACTCTCAGAGATTCAGTTGCACGCTGGGAAAGACAGGAGGGAATTCTTCGAAATTTTCCAGGTATGCCTATGTCATGCATTTCTTATTTTGTTTGACAATGTCAATATTAGCATCAGAAATAGATTTTATATGCTTTTATGAAACTGGCTATGGTGTAAAAACTGCATCTCTACCATCATCACCATCTACACAGTGTTAAAGTCAGCATTACCTTTGTTGTTATTTTTATATTAACTCTCTTATTTTACTGATGGCGTTACTATTATCATGTATAGTGTTAATAATTTTAAATTTGCTATTTTTACATGATAATTAATTATTAGTACTTTTATCAATATTATAATAAATGAAATTATAATCAATATCATTGTTCTTTTTTTATTATTTTTACAATTCTTGCCATTATTAAAACACTTAAAAGAGCCGTATCTCACATTTTATATACATAACCAAACAACATCTGATTATTTTTTCACTAACTTTCAAATAAACAAAGGGAAGAAACCACTATTGTATTGTTAGTTTACGGCCTTTTATTCACCCTTCCTCTCCAATTTAAAAGCGAATCATATGGAAACAGAATTTGTGTCCATGCTCTAAAATATTATCTCCCTTTTTAATTCCAAACCAGGTTCCGTTTGAGAATTATCTGTACAAGAACGGCGCCATGCCATTTGTGATCTGTTCCTATGGCAACAAAGATCGACAGGACATTAGGAGACACTGCTACATGTACAACTCCATCGTGACGTGTCATCTATTCCAGGGACTGGACCATCTAAACTGGATTACCAATGATGGTCAGTGTTCGACTAGTCTTTCAAGTTCACAGTATTTTTAAAGGATAAAATTAAAGCTTTTTAAAAAAAGATTGTGCATTGAAATACAAATGAAGTATGGAGGCTTAATGGAAAAAAGAACAGCACATTTTAGGATGCGAGGGTTTTTTGGTTCGATTCCTATTCATGCCCACATTGTATTAATACCCAATAGAAAGCCCTGATCGCTTACAGGTAATGGGTTCATTAGAGAAAAATTGATATGAAAGACATTGCTGTGAGTGCGTTAAAGAGCCTTCGCTTCGAACAACTGAAGAATCTACACGAATATAATAAATAAATAAATTTGACGAATCTACACGAATATAATAAATAGATAAATCTGACGAATCTACAAGAGTACAATAAATAAATAAATCTGACGAATCTACACGAAACTCAGTTTCCGGAGTCCTTGGGACTAGCTTGGTTTTTTTGTTTGCACGTGTAGCCCATCTACGGTGATGTGGTTTCAGGCTTTTGGCCTCGTTAGGCATTGGTAGTGAATTCGAATTCGATTCCGCGACGGAAAAGTTACGGCAATTTCACGGTAGAATCACTACACATTTCGCAACCTCGGCCCTCTCCACGACATGGTAAACATAGGCGTGATGGATCCCAACAAACTTGCTCCGATTCTTACATCTAATGGAAAATCCAGTCTGCGCAGACTATCAAATGAAGTAGAAAATTATCTATTGAGTATCTTTGGAATTGTCTGTTAATAAAAGGAGTTGGTCATCACCAAACTTGGTTTATTGAAACACACACAAAAAAAAAATTAATCTAGACGCAAGTAATTTTCTCATAGATCTTGGACAGAACATTGTAAAAGATTAAGACAAACTATATCATCACATCTCTGAAATCTTATATCTTTCCCTTCTTTATTCTTACATTCTTGTTAGAAGGCTCATTTTTTTCAACTAAACATAGGCGTGATGGATCCCAACAAACTTATATCTTTCCCTTCTTTATTCTTACATTGTTGTTAGAAGGCTCATTTTTTTCAACTGAAAAAATTCAATTGAAGAAACAAGGCATGAAAATGTTGATGCATAAATAATTCAAAACATTTCCAAAATAATCGTAGCGTGTGTTTTAAATATTTTAAAGTTTTGTGATCTATTGAATAATCGCTTTCCTATAAGCTTTCCAGACATTCAAACTGAGTGGAGCTTTGTTTAGCCATATAAGTTTGTGTACTCTGAATTTTATGTCACGTAAAATTCCTCAACCACAGAACAGAGTGTCTTCAAACTTTGTATGAAAGATTAACTGTGGCGGAAGGGCGCACTATTTATGTCCAGAAGTCCAAATTCTACCTCCTTCTACTTTTTGTTTTTTATAATGTTTCCTCAAAATATAACTCAGAATTTTACGATCAGCCATATTGCTAAGATTTGAAGTGTATTAATTTCCGGTTTATGATTGTTTACATTGAGGCTATAGAGATGTACAAATTAATGACTTTCAATCAGAACTGCATTGGAGGCGAAAGTCTAGATATCTAATTCAAGGCATCATTGTCTAGATCTAGATAGGCCTGAATAGGCGTACAGATTTAGATTCAAGATCTTATTATAACTTTAGACCCACGAGAATCTAGAACTAAACTGTCAAGAATTTTAACGTAAATTGTTCAATATAAAATTCAAAGTACACAAATATATAAAGTATAGATGAGGGAATACCTCAGCATCTTATTTTATTTCATGCGGGGCACATATTCAGATCTTGATTCTAGAATTCCCTTAGAGCTTAATGTTTAAAGCGATATGTCAAATTGGCATTTGGATTAT
>BLXT01005595.1:215717-229986 GCA_019648995.1 Plakobranchus ocellatus
TCTCCTCATCTCCTTCACTCTCCCTCTTACCACATTTTTCCCACGGTTGATCTTTAAACATGTAAAAATAATAAGCTACATTTGATGAGAGAGAGAGAGAGAGAGAGAGAGAGAGAGAGAGAGAGAGAGAGAGAGAGAGAGAGAAGAGAAGAGAGAGAGAGAAAGAGAGAGAAGAGAAAGAGAGAGAAGAGAAAGAGAGAGAGAGAGAGAGAGAGAGAGAGACAGAGAAAGAGAGAGAGTACAAGCAACAACAGCTGAGCGATAAAGACATGAACTATTACCAAACGTTTCATTACATACACTCGCTGTTCGTTTGAACAAATTTTTTTGAAAAATTGTGTGCTTTGTTTATGTAAACACAAAAGGTTCATGTTCTGTATCCCATTTCCTGTATTACCACCAAGCTTTATGTTTGAACAAACATACAAAAATTTATTTTTAAAATCTAGTTTCATTTTAGTGCTATCGTACCTGTTGAAGAAATCCGGAGAAAAAAAACATAAAAGCCACACTGCTATTTTCAACATGACTTGGTTTGATTTTTATGCTCAGGCGTTTACCATTCTAAAGAAGCTCAGGCTTTCNCCCCCCCCCCCCCCCCCCCGTCTTCAGGTCAGCGAGTAGATATTGGGTTCAAACCCGCACAGTAAGATTGTTGCATATTCCAGGGCGTAGTCGTCAGCCATTTTGTGCTAACAACACTCCGTTCCACCACCACCCTCTCCCCCCTTCAAACCTCTCTAAAATTAAAAAATGCGCCAGGAATTACAAAAAAAAAAAAGTTATATCGACGAGAGTTATATGTTTCAAACTTTCTCCAAGTATAGTTAACCGGTAACCGAATTCTTTAACACTATTTAAAGGTAAAGTAAAGTTATTGGTAGGTTTGATGGTGACACATTTATATCTTGGCTAATTAGATAACGAGATTGAAACTCTAGGGATACATTGGAATAATTAGCATTCGGTAATACTTAACTGGCTTTTTACAAAATATCTTTTTTGTCTTTTTTTGAATCTTGATCTAGAACAACAAGTCTATGCCAAACACTAGCTGTTTGTTTAATGTTATAATTCAAAATAAGCCGAACGGGAACATTTAATGGGAATCCAAACATACTTTTTTCATAATCACAAATAAAATTGCTGGAAACATGCACAAAGAATGGTAACTACGCTCAGATCAGGATTTTTATAAAATCTATACATAATAGAGACTTTTTACTGTAAAGTTTTATTATAGATTTTAAATAGAAGTTAGGAAAAGTAAGGCCTTACTGAAGACTTTCAACAAACATTTTGAACAGTTACGGCTAACTGTAGATTCTAGATAGGAATTGCTGTCTTAATAGATATTAGGAATCATACCACCCTTATCTCATTTTAAATAGATATTAAAAAAATGTTACGCTTTACAGGATAATATTTATGGAAACTAGGAACTGCAGAGTCTGGAAAATAGAACGGCGACCTTGTTTGTATCGCTTGGATTAAAATAGAGAATAATTTGTTACTCCTGATTTATTCTATTTCTAAGAGACTTTTGGCTTCCAGACAATGAGGATGTATCTAAACCTAGTAAGAAACACTCTGGGGACAAACACGTTAGATCATTGCTAAACAGCAATGTACCACGACTATAATATTACTTTTTCTCTCATGTTATTCCCAACGGTTTCCGATCCCTCTATGCCTCGTCTGAGATAATTTCTTTCTTTTTTTTTTTTTTTTTCTTGAAAATATTATAAATTCAGGGCTATTCATGTGTCAGAAATTATGGTGAAAAGTCCCTTTTTTTGTTTTGTCATTTATATTAATACTTTTACAACATAAACACCTTAGAAAAAAATGATGATAAAATATGTAGCGAACCCGGCCTGAGATCTCTAGGAATCTTTTTCGTGGGTGCGTGTGAGTTTGAGTCCATAACCAAGGCATGAAAATCCGATGGAGGCCTGAAAACCTGACAATATTTCTGCGGAAGTCTGCGTTGAGTTGGAGATCAAAAGTAGGACATAACACGAAAACAACTCCCGAGTTCGAATCTTCCTACAGCCCGTCCACCATGATACTGTATCGGATACTTCTAGTTAGAAATAGTTTTTCCTCCTCTACTTACCTTCAACAGGTCGTAAGGCATATCGATGAGAACACATCTTCATCACAAGCTGATTTGAGGAGGAACCGACTCTAAGATCTCCGGCTCCAAAACAACAGTAACTATCTTCACACCACCACGCCTCATAAGTCAATTTCTACAGATTTAAAAGGATCGCAATTTACTTTTCAATTGGCTGAGTGGCTAAGAGCTTTGCTAGATTATCCTTTGAGACAACTAAGGAAGCGGGTTCGAAATTAACAATGGGACCTAACAATCAAGAAGAGGTCTGATCGCAAGCTCAGCTCCTTCAAAAGCTTCGCAAAAAAAAACCAAAACAACCCAGCAATTATAAAATCACAAATAGAAAATTTCACAAATCCCTTGCTCTTGCTCCTTATTTTCAAAATCACATCCCAGATAAGTTTGACTGAATAAATATTTCTCTCCTTTCTTCTAAATTTGAAAAACGGAAAACACAAGACCGTTTATTTTATTTCAACACAATATCTGAAAAATAAATACAATTTCTCTAGACTGTTCCAACGTTCTGAAGATTAATGATTTGATGAAATATTCAGTCTTGGCGGATAAAAACTCAGTTGCAGGTTGTACTGTATTTCCAAACTTCATCTAATCCGCGAGCTTCATATGGAGAAAGTAAGACCTGAGGTTTTGTTGTTGCATGTTCAAGAATAAAGATTCAATTGTTCTGTGTATGGGAACTCCGGCTCCAAAAGTACAATCGCGGTTTGAACGTGTCAGCTCACGTTGAGAGAGAGAGAGAGAGAGAGAGAGAGAGAGAGAGTGAGAGAGAGAGTGAGTGATACAGAGAGAGTGAGTGAGAGAGAAAGTGAGTGATACAGAGAGAGTGAGTGATCGAGACAGACAGAGTGAGAGAGAGAGAAAGAGAGAGAGAGTGAGTGATACAGAGAGAGTGAGTGAGAGACTGAGAAAGAGAGAGAGAGTGAGTGAAACAGAGAGAGTGAGTGAGAGAGAGAAAGAGAGAGAGAGTGAGTGATACAGAGAGAGTGAGTGAGAGAGAGAAAGAGAGAGAGAGTGAGTGATACAGAGAGAGTGACTGAGAGAGAGAGAAAGAGAGAGAGAGAGTGAGTAATACAGAGAGAGTGAGTGAGAGAGAAAGAAAGAGAGAGAGAGTGAGTGATACAGAGAGAGTGAGTGAGAGAGAGTGAGTGATTCAGAGAGAGTGAGTGAGAGAGAGAGTGATACAGAGAGAATGAGTGAGAGAGAGAGAAAGAGAGAGAGTGAGTGATACAGAGAGAGTGAGTGAGAGAGAGAAAGAGAGAGAGTGAGTGATACAGAGAGAGTGAGTGAGAGAGAGTAAGTGATACAGAGAGAGTGATTGAGAGAGAGTGAGTGATACAGAGAGAGAGTGAGAGAGAGTGAGTGATAGAGATAGAGAGAGAAAGAGAGGGAGAAAGAGAGAGAGAGTGAGTGAAAGAGAGAGAGAGTGTGTGGGAGAGCGTGAGTGATAGAGAGAGAGTGAGTGAGAGAGAGAGTGAGTGAGAGAGAGTGAGTGATAGAGAGAGAAAGTGAGTGAGAGAGAGAGAGTGGGTGATAGAGAGAGAAAGTGAGTGAGAGAGAGAGAGTGGGTGATATATAGAGAGAGCGTTAGTGAGAGAGAGTGAGTGAGTGCGAGAGAGAGAGAGAGAGAGAGAGAGATTGCGATTACTATGGTAGATACGTGTATGGAAAACACTGGTATATATATATATATATATATATATATATATTATATATATATATAAATATACACACACATATATATATATATTTAAAAGCATAGATTATATGCACATCATCACCTTTCCTTAATTGATATTAATGAAAACATTAAAAAGGAAAAACAGAGTAAATATAATAATGCCCCCCCTCCCCCCCCCCACCCCCAGAAAAAAAAACCCTTCGAAAACAAACAAACAAACAAATATACAAAAACAACAACGACAACAACAACAACAACAACAAATACCTCCGGTTTGTACAGTTTGATACATTTTGTGAGGTTTTTTTGCGTCTCCAACAAAACCTAACGTCTCCACTGGAGTCTCATTGAATCTCTACGCGTCGTGATAATATGCGCACGGCTGGGACAAAAAAAAACAACAAAAAAAGCGACTTCCGTTTTTCACTAAGGAACCAAAGCACGACTCGTAACAATCCTTTTCAATTTGTAACTGACGCGTACAATTGCGATGGGCGATGGAGAAAGCACGACCTGATAATATTGTCGATATCAACCCTATGTGGTGTGTTGAGAAGTTGAGGATGAGTTGAGAAGTTGAGGAACGAAACTATCAGATGTTTTTCTCATTTGCCATGAAGAGCCACGGACGTTTTAGATCTATCATCAGGCGCAACGCCAGTGTTTGAGTTTTTTGTTTTACAATAACGTTGATTGTTTAAAGTTGGCGAGCGAGCGTTCTAAATGACTAAGATAAGATTTCTTATCATGGTGAAGTTTGTGCTTCCTCTGCTACGTAATGAACAGGTTTTTGACGTTAATGTTTTGTTTGGTGCGTGGCTAGAATAAAAAAAAAAAAATCAACGAAATTTTATCCAGGAATTATCTTACTTCTTTTGCCTTGTGATGTTTCGCCATATTATCCACCTCCAATTCAGTTGGAAAAAATGGTTAAGTTTTTGTAACATTTATCCAAGAAGGAAATGAAGATGACTTCTATGAGAAAATTATAGCATGTTCTTTTGCCCATATAAACTTTTCATTTCAATTTGTTGTTAGATGATGCGAAGCGATTATCTAAAACAAACAAACAAACAAACAAACAAAAAAAAAAGAAAATAGGGCCAATCAGTAACGCTCACTGATGCATTAAAAAAAAAGCGAAGTGAGTATTTTCCTGAACACTCGGGAAAATAGGTCCAGTCATTATTTCACCGAACGCAATAGCACTACTTACTTTACGGGACCCGTGCCTCTAGATCTAACTTCATCAGCTGAGTATGAATACGAGTACGCCGGTATTAGAGAACTCTCTCTCTAAAGCGTTCGGGAAATTAAGGTCGGATTCTGTTTATACGAGCGTTCGGGAAAATAAGGTCACCTTAAAAAAAGACGTTTTGGACATTGAGGCCCTACATTCGACTTCTTTCTCACCACATATTTACCCAATTTCACAAAAAAAAAAAAAAAAAAAAAAAATTCTTCCGAGCTTATAGTTTAAAAAACAGAACAAATACTGTTTCGATAAAAACGTTATAAACATGAAAGACCATTATCATTTTAAAAACTTTAATCTTTAAAGTGCCCAGTTCTGGAAAGGAACATTTTCTCCTTGTTTTCTCAATATCTTGTCTTGCCTGTTGCTAGGTCTAAGTGCTTGAACGTTTCTTCATTTCTTATATTCTATATTCCTCTGTCGTTCACATTGTATCTCTTGTAGATCCTTAAATCTAGCATTGTGGTCTTGGCTTACTGTGTGGATAACCTTTCCTTCTAATATATATCAATATCCCCAAAAAGACTCAGGGATTTCTTACGGGCTTGACATTGTGTAGTATGATAAACCTTACTTTTTGAACTAACTTGAAATAACAGGATACATGCGAAACAAGAATTACGACCCTCCAATGCAGGTGAACGGCGAAAGCCTCTTATTTTTTTTTTAATCGTTCGGAATCATATATATATATAGGAAAGCTTTATAGAACGAGACCTATAGATTTAAAATAAAAAAAAATACGTGGTTGTTTTTTATGACACTTCTTTCTGTGAGAGAGATAGGTCTATTACAAAACTCTGTCAAAAAAATCTGTCAAATAGGAGAAGTGTTCGTTGGAAGAGGGCGTTGGGATTTGCATGTATATATATCTGCAGGATAGGATTTGGGTGTTTCTTACAAAGGCCCGAAGGTGTTACTCATTGCTTTTATCAGAGTAATAAAGTATGGTGTTCTAGCAATCCACCACTATTCGAACACAAAATAAAAGATCGAAAACGCCAAATTAGGTGAAGTTCAGGTATTCATATTTTCGGAAGCTCCGTTTCACAGCGGACATTTCTCTCTGAGTTTGTTTGTTGTAGCCGTAAAAATAAAAGAGTTGCATTTAGAAAGAGGAAAGAGGACTGTATACTAAGAGCTGATTATGCCATTCTCTTTTTTTTTTTTGAAATTTAAAGAGCTATATTATCCATGAGGCTATAGGCGTATGCATGTATGAATGTGAAAAAAAGGGGTGTGGGGTGTGGTCACTTATTTTCCTCTGTTGATGGTTTTGCTTCTTCTCTTTTCTCACTCCCCGAAATAGGTTTTAATAATCAATGAACATTTTCTTCTTGAGTATGCTCTTCTTAAAGGAATAAAAAAACTTCTATGAAAACACCAAAAAGAAATTTCCACATATCCTAGTCTTGGTAGCATTTTGGAATGTACACAACTCTAACAAGAAAATCCCATTTAGTGTGCTCGCTGGAAAAATGGGAGATTTGCTGACTGGAAAATAACATCGGGAATTGATACAGTAAAAATGGAAAACTTGTTTGTTTTTTTTGTTAATAAACAGTCCGTAACAAGGTGATCTCACGCTTTCTGGCCCTTCGTCAGGCCAGGGTGCCCGTGGCGGTGCTAAAGACAACGACAGAGCGGTATAAACTGAGAGCTTTTCATTCATTTGGCAATAACAATGGGAGATGATCGAGTAAACAATAAGGGATATCCAATTTGGCAATAATAATGTGATCTGATGAAGCTCATTTCTAAAGACTGCATTGTGGCATTTTCAACATGTTAACACAAAATCTTATCACAGCAGTGCAAACTTCGCAAAATGGAAGCTGCGTTGATGTAGTTACTTATCACATCAATACCTTGCATCCATTTGAGTGAGCGAGCTGTTCATGGTTCAAGCAATGAATTAAAAGAGGGAGGAAAGGTTTTTGTGACGTGTGGGTATATGGGATAGAACAATGGATCCAGTAGCTTGAGTGTTTCAAGGTATGTTCTCTGCAAGTTCGGGATAGTAAGTTTGTATCAATAGTAAAAATGGTCCTTCCCAATACCAGGCAGCCTTTCATTTTTGCATTCCAATAATAGCTTTGCCTCATAGCCATGTTCGCCAGTGACTGCAAAGCACAGGAAATTCTTTTAGTGTAAAAAAAGCGATTTACTCTGACAGTTAAAGCGATTTTTCTTCCACTCTGTTTTGAGACATTCAAGACATTTTACACACCAATTCTTTACTTATACTGAATTCTGTTGAGCGTATTTTTTTCTGCGCCTACGGATTTCAATAGTCTATCGTATATCCTCCAGTATTTTTTTCTGAGAAACAAAGGCTATGGTGATTTTCTTTATCTTTTATTATAATGATATTTGATGCAAACGCGAGGAATTTGAAAGTATCTTTGTGAATGCTGACTGACATATGTATCAAAAAAGATATCAGATATTTAATGTTCAAAATAAAGTCTTTAAAGGCAAAAACAACAAGAACAACAACAAGAACAACAACAACAATTACAAAAATAAATGAAAATTATTCCTTAAGCTGTCCATTCAGCCTTAGTTTAAAAACTATTTCGTCCTACTGTCCTTGGCCTAACTGAGCAATCATGGCAGCTGATAGGTGATATTATCCTGTAGACTGACCATAAGTGGGAAACAAAGAAAGACAGACCTCGTTAAATTATTAGCCACTAAGTTCTTCCTGATGAAGTTTTCGCTTTTTGACATGGAGCTTTTTCACTACTTGTTCATTTCGGACCTTTTCTACCCAAAGGCACCAAAGACAGGCCAGAGGTAGAAACGCAAAGGTCCCTGCAGGATTCCGGGCGAGTTCGCTATCTGTAATACCACCAAACCTCCCGCATCTGAGCAGAGAAATGTGTGGGAAAATATGATGTTTTTAAGATACAGGAAATTTTTAGCTCAAAGATGGTCCGATGAGTAGTAAATAAGTTCAAAAAGCTAGAGCTCTGGAATTCTTTCCATATATTTTTAATATTACATAATGTACCTTTGAGTATTAGTCATAAACTACAGTGCTAAAAACAAGCGCGATGACTAACACGATATTGTTTACAGCTTCTCTTTATTCTGTGGAGCAAGCATACTTTTATTGGCTCAGACACCTACATGTGATGCAGCGCAGGTTACTTTACTGTGAAGAGCAAAGAGAGATGGTAAACATAATGTCGGCTAATATCGCGTTTGCTGGTGGATATGAACATTTAAATTTTTTTTTTTTTGCCTCCGCATAAGTATCGCAAGAAACTTGAAGGAGTAAAACCAAATTGAATAGGTCGCAATGACCTAGCCCCTTGCCATTGCCTCCAAGGATAAGCAAACTCAAGTAAACCAACACATCATTCAGTCTAGCCAAGTTTGTTGCCAAATGGCGGTGCAGTCTTAAACACATTAGCAAAGATATTTTGGGTTCAAAATAGTTAAAAACGCACGAAGGAAGGCAGCCATGAAACATCTTCAGCAGCAATTTAAGCTGCAAATATTCGCCTAAAAGTAGCAAATGCGAACCATCTTAAGAAATTGTTAAATTAGTTTTCACACACATTAAAGATCACCTTGAAAAGCAAATACGGCCTCCGTTAATTACAAATAAGATAACTCTCTAACGTAAAATTAACTCTATGCTTTTAAACCCTTTTACCTGCAATGAATGACGCGAGGAGCATTTGCTGTGCGATGTTGTACAAGGTAATAAATCATATTAATTTGAAACATCCTTGTAGCGTTCGAAAATACGCGCACCAAATGATATCCATTTTTGGATACTCTTGTCGAATTTTGGGTCGAGACGAAGCCCATGATTATGTAACATAATTTTGCAATAATTTATAACATAATTTATACCATTCATTTATGGAGAATGACAAAGAAAGACGAATATTATGTAGATTGAAAGGACTCGACGATAAAAACTTACATAAACAGATATATATATATATATATATATATATATATATATATATATATATAAGATAGATAGATAGATAGATAGATAGATAGATAGATAGATAGATAGATAGATAGATAGATAGATAGACAACTATATATAGATAGATAAATGGATAGATAGATAGATAGATAGAAGACAGATAAATAGATAGGTTAATAGATAGATAGATAGGTAGATAGATAGATAGATATATAGATAGATAGATAGATAGATAGATAGATAGATAGATAAATAGATAGGTTAATAGATAGATAGATAGATAGATAGATAGACAGACAACTATATATAGATAGATGGATAGATAAATGGATAGATAGATAGATAGATAGATAGATAGATAGATAGATAGATAGATAGAAGACAGATAAATAGATAGGTTAATAGATAGATAGATAGATAGGTAGATAGATAGATAGATATATAGATAGATAGATAGATAGATAGATAGATAGATAGATAGATAGATAGATAGATAGATAGATAAATAGATAGGTTAATAGATAATAGATAGATAGATAGATAGATAGATAGATAGATAGATAGATAGATAGATAGATAGATAGATAGATAGATAAATAGTTAGATTGATTGATAGATGGATGGACCGATAAAATGATGGAAATAGGGTAATACACAAATAGATAGGTAGGTAGATACAGTGCAATTCATTTATTTCGCAGTGGCTTGAAACAATGTTATCTCGATTTATCCGTATTTCAATGAATGAAAACTCACGGTAATGAAGAATCAACTAAGGTAATGTAAGGTAATAGAAGGTAATACGCATCATTTGTGCCGGGTCACATCTTTATTAACATTATTGACCAAGATTGATTTCTCCTACATGTAATACTGAATTAAATAGTAAAGTTTTGGATGTGTGTGGTTGAATCCTACGGCACTCTTTCAAACCGCAACCAATCTCTCCTAATCCACAATCCTTGTCATTAAATTGTGTGTGCCTATCACTACTTTTCTAGCAACGGGCGACTGTTTACTTTCAATTCTATTATATGTTGCGGTAAGGGTTAAGACAGTTGGTTTTAGAGCAATCGCTTCCTTCTCATCTCCAATCTTGATAAAGTGGAAAAACCTAATCTTTTTATAGCCCTCTTGGAAAACACATAGGAAGGTCGGACAAGCTAGAGATCTAGGGCGGTAGAAACAGTTTGAGACAGCATAGCGTGCTCATCTTCAGAAATTTAATCTTAAAAACCTTTCAGACTTTCGAAAGCATTTAGAATGTTTACAGTAGACTTATTTAAATTAAAATCGGTTCCTTTTTTAAAATAGAAAATCGGTGGAATTTAACTGGAATTAAATCTAGATGGGTTTTTGTCCATGTTTGTCCTTCCATTTAGATTTTGGTTATCTCCTACTGCGTGAGACTAGACCTAAGCTTGTCAATTTCATGCCAGCTTCATTCTTTTGCTGCTCGTTGCCTCCACTTTGTCTTCTTTCCCTGTGCTCATGGGCTAAATTTTTAGGTGATAAAAAATGAAGATCTACACGATCTATTGCTATACAGCCTGGTTGTTAAAAACTCAACACTGCACTGTCCTCGGCAAAAATATAACCGGATGAGTGATTTGTAAATATACATTGACTTGAATAATTCATCATTTTCTCAGTTTTTTAAGGCTTTGAGATAAGATTATTTAATTTTAGTATATATATATGTATGAAAAAGAGGGCGAAGATCTATTTTGTTGGAATATGCTTCGAATTATGTAGACTCGACTTTGGATAAATTGATAGGTATGTGGATAGGTTGGTAGCTAAATAGATAGGCACATTGATTGAAACACAGATAGACAGACAGACAGGAAGATCGACAGGCAGACAGATAGCTCGATAGATAGATAGAAAGATGGATAAATAGATAGATAGATGATAAATAGATAGATAGATTGATAGATAGATAGATAGATAAGTAGATAGATAGATAAGTAGAAAGATAGATAGTTAGTATATTTTTTTTCGTAATAACAGCGTATCTGGAAAAACGCAGGGTTTCTTGATAGAATGGCATTCCCTATAGACATTTTTTTTCACATATTAAGAAATACCATTTTGCTTTTATCTCTTCTCCTATCCAACACGAGAGTCTTAATATTGAAAGTTACACACATACATAACCATGTAGCTGACAATACACATGTGTCGATTTTGTAGGCCAGGAAGAGAGAAAGAAAAAGAGAGAGCAAACGGCAGAGAGAGAGAGAGAGAGAGAGAGAGAGAGAGAGAGAGAGAGAGAGAGAGAGAGAGAGAATACAATGTATGTAAAAAAGGATTCTATAAATTTCTTTTTTTTAAATAAAAGTCATATTTCAGTGCATATTTACACTTTCTTTCTTCCCCGCTTTCTCTTTACAAGCAACACACATAACGTTGTTATTCTCTTTGACTTGAAGAATTTATCACCTTACCAATCCCCAGGGGGTTAATAGGAAAGTCTCTTTGCAACATTACAGCTTTTCGCCATGCAATAAAAGACAAACCTAGACATTCTGATTTTTTTTTGTTCACGATACAGGACAAAATTTTTGCGTATTCGAAGTCAAACTGACCTTTATGTGCTTTCTTGAAGTTCTTAACTGAAATTGTATCACTTCTTGATTCTTATGAGCGTTTAGTCATTAATCACCCAAACCTTGGACTCATTCTTTTAAACTTTGAACTCATCCTTCAAAACTTTTGACCCACCTTTTTAAAAACTGGGGTCAACCTCTAAAATTTGGAATCATCCATCTTAACTTTGGACTTGTCTCTCAAAACTTTGAACCATCCTTGTAACAACTCTGGACTCATCATTTTTAATTTTGCAGTTACCCTTCTAAATTTTGAACTCATCCTTCTATACTTTGAATGCATTTTATGAATAGCATCAATAATTTTTTACAGGTTAGACCTATCTTATCCTTGAAAGCTTACATGATTAATTGTCTTTGGCTAAATTAAAAAAAAAACCCGATTCGCTTATACGTTATGAAACTAACTTTGATTTGAAAATGTCAAATCTTTAATTTTATTTCAAGATTTTGGCATCAGTTTACCTGTGATAAGCGCTTCCCAAAGCAATAGCAGGACAGAGGTTTTCACCAGCGCCATGGCCTGAACACAACACAGGCCAGAACAGAAAGATGGTAAAAGACAAACAGCTGAGAGAAGTGAGAGAGATAGAGATAGATAGATAGATAGATAGACAGAGAGAGAGAGAGAAAGAGAGAGAGAGAGAGAGAGAGAGAGAGAGAGAGAGAGAGAGAGAGAGAAACAATAATACAAATCTCTTAAAGACCTCATAGGGCTGAAAATGGTCTAATATTCGCGTGGAAATTTGTAAAGTCAGGATTCGAATCCACACGTAGATGATGAGACTACCATCTTACCCATGGCAAGACCTTGATGCTTAACCATGTGTCTATTTAGAGAGCAGTCCTAGCTGAAATTTCACGAAAAACTGAATTAGCGAATATTGATATCAAAACACATTTACAAGGAAGCAACATTGTGTCTCCATTCAAATCTGTAAAAGTTTTATGTCTAAACCCAAAATATGTCTAAACCCACATTTTTGCACAGCAAGGCATGTTTTGAAGAGTATTGGGGATTAACAATGACAATCTGATGATGTTTTGTATCCTGTAACATATAACGCGTACAAAAAAAATGAATTAGTCTATAAAGAAACCTGCAGAACATGTGCAAAGAGACAGCATATCAAAGGAAGTCATTGAAGAATTGGAGAATGGGAATGATTCCAACGAGACGGGCTTACGACACTGTGACGTATCGGTCGATGGTATCATGGCATTCTTCAAATTTAGGTGAAACTATTGACATCGCTGCACTATAGACAAAATGTTAGATGCAGTACTCTTCAGTAAAAAAATGCAAATCTTCTAATTATTGGGAGAAAAAGATAAAAGCACAAAAGAGCATAAAGAATGGAAAGATGTACACAAACCCATCAAGGGTCATCAGGCTCTATGGAGGCTGCGTCGACAGCGAGAATGGTTGGCAGATCAGTAGCTCCACACAAACTTAGGTATACTTGCTACGTCAGAACCATTTGGCAAGAACCATCTAACTGAAAGGATAGAAGGCGTTGGACGTATTTAAAAACTAATGGGTTTTGAACAATGCGAAGTATTCAAAATCTTGATCACTTGGAATATGCGTGTTCAACTAGGACTGCTTCCTAAAAAGAGACCTAATTCACAGTATTCTCTCACTGCCTACAGGCGTACTAACGTCGCAGAGATAAAACATCTCAAAATACTTTATTTCCAGCTCTCCTTTCCACCACACATTTTTCCAAACCTACGCTTTACCTTGCCACCAAAGTAAAGAATCAGGTCAAGCAAAGTCGAATTTTTCCTCATAGCAGTTTCGTTAGACACAAACTTCAAAGTCTCCTAAGGTACTTTTAACAAAATCTTCTTTAGGTCTCCTGTTTGGAATAGACATTGGGATAATGGCGCTCCACTCAAATCTGTTTTCAGTTAATCTTATAGAGCTGCTGTTACTACCATTACCTATTGCCCATGAGTTAAGACTTTGACAGAATCTGCAGACTTTAAAGCAAAAATAAAAATAATCATAAAAGAAGGAATCAGCAAACCGCGGATTGAAGTCGCAGCGTAGACGAAACCATACGCCTCCTTCCTTTAGATTAATGAGACACATCTTTTTATACTTCACTATGAAATAAGAATCTACTCCCGATTCATTTCACTCAATTGCTCACCTTTTCCTCTACGATTTTAAAAATTTAATTTCTTCGGCATTTTCCATTTATCTCAGCGCTGGAAATAATTCACTTTTAAGATTTCTTGGCCCGTCCGGATCAGATTGTAGAGCTATAATTATATTTTTGGAAACACCGACAAAAGTGATACCAGAAACTCCAATCTTTAGCGAATCGGTGGAAACCATATCCTTGTTATTTGATTACTTACTCGTGATGGCTTCTTTTCGTTTCGTTCTTTTAAAATGAGTAGTTATTTCAATACAAAAGTTTATAAATTTGTTTGTTGTTTTTCTTAGAGCCTGATAGAAGAGATGAAATTTTTTTTCAAATTTGTTTTTCTCTTGTTGTTGTTCTTTGAATGCTTACCTTTATTTCTTAAAATGTTATGTACTTTTAATCTATCTATCTATCTATCTATCTATCTATCTATCTATCTATCTATCTATCTATCTATCTATCTA
>BLXT01005595.1:287266-300584 GCA_019648995.1 Plakobranchus ocellatus
CCCCCCCCCCCCTCCCCCCACACACACACACACCTCTTTGTAGGTTGAGATCTTGAATCGTCTTAATTTATCAAACGATGGTTTAATTCAAATCAAGATTTTAGATCTCCAACACGTGCCTATACAATCTCGATCTAGATTTAAACGTTAATAACTGTTGGCCTATGGTATCTGTGTATTGTTAAAGTTAAAGGTTACCATTGGTATGAACTGTTTAAATGAGATATCAGTGGGAATGCCCGCAGCAAAGTCTTTTAATATGTACTTTTACAGTGAAGTAAATTTTAAACCCTGAATCTATAAAATATTAAATTGAAGCTGCTGATTATGATATATATTATCTTTGAAGTTTTGGTAGGTACAGCAGCAATAACGTTCCGAAAAGTGTCATTTTGTTTAATAATAAGCCAATTTTGCCAAATATAACGGCTAAGAAGAAATAATAAATAAGCAAAATAGATGGATAAAGTTAAAAATGGTAAATTTCAATCATATAATAGTCAACACACAGATAAGTGCGGTGAACAATGTGTACAGGCAAAAGTGCACTCGCAAACATATACACAAATACACTCGTGTATATATTATACTCAATATATAGGAAGCTACAAACACATCAACCAAATACTTACACATCATATAAATACATATACATACCACATGCACATGCACTGACACTCATCCATGTACATATTCATGAATATATAAACACATGCAAATATATATATAAGGATTTGCCAGAACGTGGGTTATCATTATGTTATGCACGAAAGATTTTCTACCAGTTAGCTATATTAAAAGAAAATGAACCCATCAGTACATAAAGTTTAATTTTGTGAGTGTAATGGCATAATGTTTTTTGTTTAAAAATCAGTTTTGGACGCATCCTTGCTGTGTAAATTAACCAAATAAGTTTCGCACATAACTATGATGACGAATTCACTAAACACCTGGTCACCCATGCACAACTTAAGCTCATTCACCACCAAGTCGAGAGACGCAAACCAATTTTTTTACATGGATCTTTCTGCTATCCAACTTTGCACGAATTATACCGCACTTACACTCAAATGGGCTTTTCTATTTTTTAAAAATTTGAAGATTCTTTTTTCAAAATGCAGGAAAAAACATGACACAATTTGGGTGTCCACCTTTTGGCAATTACACATTATATCGATAAATGTATATCCAGTGAAAAAAAAAATTAAAATAAAGATCAATCATATTATTTCCCAAGTGAAACAATAATTATGGCTACTGAGCAAGAATTAGACACGTAATACTATATGCTATCAAGGTTATGCTTTCTAAAATAGATGGACAAAAACAAAAATAAAGCTTATTACATTAAGAAATGCAGTCTTAAAAAGGGCCGACTAAAAAAAAAATCTTGGCAACATTTCATAACAATGGCATGACTGATTAAAGGAAAAGAAATATGTATAAATACCTAGATGTACATGTTTGAGATGTTACTTTAGATTTTTCATTGCTTTAGATGAAGCGAATGATGTGAAATTTCGCATGGACGAAGGTAGAAAGGTCTATATCATAGGCGCACCAAAGGAGACAGTTTGATTGTTGACAATAGCAAACCTTACATGTGGTAACCTGAAACGGTAACTTGTATTCATAGTACTAGAGCAACGAGGTACAAATGAACGTTGGATGTGAGATGGCACCCTGTGTTGGAAGGATCTGTATATTATTTTAGCTCTAAGAAAGTTGAGAAGAAAGTTAATAGGAAGGATGCCAAGTGATTTAAATTTTTCAACACTATCTCCAAGTCTGCTCTTAGATATAAGCTTTACAGCTCACTGTTGTAGGGACTTTAAAGGGCGCAATAGATGTAGAGCTGCACCACCGAAAATGAGTAATCCATTAGAGTAAAATAAAAAGCCCTCCTACAACTTGCATCAATGAAATTTTTTACTCATGCAAGATCATATGTAGATTTTGAAAGTTTTGAAAATATATCATATTGTATATGTGCAGACAACGAGAATTCATCATAGGCAGTCATGCTTAAAAATCTAATGCGAGAAACTCTTTCGATAGACTGACCATTAATGAGGATGGAATCTTAGAGGAAGCCTTTGGCGAGTGTTAAAAATCATGTAATTAGTTTTGTCCGGATGAACAACCATCTTATTCATATAAGCCCAGTGAATACATGTTTTCGTGATAACTGAAGTTTGTGTATTACATTAGCAAGTTTTGAATCTGAAACATGGATACTTGTGTCATCAGCAAACATCTCACAATTTCCAAAAGAAACATAGTCAGGAAGGTCATTCATATAGATAGAAAAGAGAAGAGGTCCCAAAATGGAACTTTTTGGAACTCCTCGTCGAATGTGTGTGGCCTTAGAAATGTTTTTATTGAAAGATTATGTCGGATAAAAAGGATTTGAGAAGATGAAAGTCCATAACAAGATATGAAAATGGCGTGATCAATGGCATCAAAGGCTTGTTAGTGGTTGACTTCCTTTAAAATAGTACTAGATTCTCTCTCAAATCACTGGACCACCTTTTTTTGACTTTTACTGAAAGATGTGCATTAAAACTTGTAAGATAATCCAGGAAAATATTGAAGTAATATTGAAGCTAATGATGCTGCCAGCATTAATCTTAGTCTTGTTTTCTCCGCGTCGATCGTCAAACTTTATGCGTCCTTCTGCATCAGGTTTGCTATCATTTCTGTTTTTTAATCTATAGTCGTCAAACCTGTCATAACCAAGTTTCTCACACTGTTTATTGCTCGTTGTATTTTCCTTAGGACAACATATGGTGTCTTTATTGTTGGAGCACTTCTTAACTAAAAAGTGGTGAGGTAAACAGTCTGAGCAAGGTAGGCAATCGCCTCCAATATGGTCGTCGGCATAAAAGAAATTGTCCTTGCAGCCTACTTTGGTATTTTGAAATTGCGTACAGTTTTGAAGGAGGATCTTACGAGAGTCATGTTTGTCAACTACGCTGCATTGAAAGCAATAAGACAAGCTGTGGCGGAACTGGTCGTTGTAAAATCCGTCCGCGCAATTTTGACATTTTTCTATAATTTTATTTCCCACAACTTTTCTACTGGCGACAAACTCTCCACGTCCACAACAGCTTATTTCTGTGCAGAATGCCAGCAATATCACCAAGGCCAACTGGGCAAGCACTCGCTGATCCTTCATTTTCTAGAATAAAATAAAAGAAGCCAAGTAGGTAAGACCATTATTTTCTTATTGATACAAGAAAACAAATGATATGCATTTATAACAGTTAGGACATTTTTACTTTCAAGAAATATTCTGAAATATACATATACTTCGTTCTCTGTTTTCACGAGAAATAGCTATCGGTAAATGGTACAATCATTTCTCTGGTCGCTCAAAAAGTCACTTTATACTTTGAGGTGACTATGGCATTATTTTTAATTTATTAATTTCTATGTGTAAGTGCAAATCATAATAAGCGTCTTGGACTGTGTTACCTTCTATTAATTTCAGATTAATGCCAGCGCTCAGATCTAAGACAAGGTACTATTCAACGCCATATTTCATAAATACCCCAGACCGATTGACATTTATACAGCGTTATTGTGGATTAAAAAATCTCGAAGATGCAGTCAAAAAGATTTGTTTTTAGCCTTTTCTTTAAAAATGACACATATGCTGGTTCAGTCATTCACACATTGATTTATAAAACAAAACGTATTTTTTTTTTACAAATGAAAGAACTGCGATCTAGAATTTCCGGTATATTTGAGTGAATACTAGATCGAACTGGGTGTGTCTTTCGCCGCAACTTCGTTGAGTATCGATGTTGACTGCTTGACATAAATATTGTGAACTAGGCCAGTGCTATTCAGGCGCTGTGATAGTCTCTTTTTATTAGCTGTGATGGCAGGCCTGGATCTACTCATTTCTACAATGTTCTGGTACATTCCCTTTTTCTCATTATGTGATTTGTTATTTTCTAGATATTTCCTCGATTCTAGAAAACTAGAGCCGGTGTATAAGAAAAGAGATTGTGAGGAGAAAGGAGATTTTATAAAGATTGAAATGACTGATTATTGGTATACCCAGTGCACCATTAAGCGGTAATCTCAGAGTTTCTGTTCATTCATTTTCTCTCATAGGCTTCCATCAGATGCTCAAGCAAATTAAAACAGAGATAAAAAACCATTAAAAGTCCAAAAGTGTGGAGAAACTTTAAAAGGAATCTCTACAAAGCCTCAGATATTTCTGTAGACACCGAGTTCCTATGCGAAAGGGATTGACCTCTCGGAAAAGTCTGTACAGATCAGTTACACTGAAGTATTTCCTCCTGGTGACTTGAAAGTCTGGGCATTCAATTAAAATATGTTAAACAGTGTAAAGGCTGTCGCAGGTATAGCAAAAAGGCTGTTCCTCATTTTTAAAAATGTACCTCAGGGTCAGCCATATGTGGCCCACCCGAGGCCTACACGTTATCGTCTCCCGTTTTCTACCTGCTCCTTCACCTCTTTTGCTGAGGTCTTCTCCCAAATTGGGGAGTACTTCGTGGAGCTTGTTTACCCCCTCAGCATCCCAAATTTCTTGCCATTTACTTTAGGTTACAAATCGGACCAGCAAAGGAGTTTTTTCTGAAGATGATGCCCTGTTTAGAGCCGCCTTCGCAAGAATCCAGACAAAAGAGACGTGAACATAGGATGGAAATTTTCAGAGGCGCCTGATATTTTTAACTTTGAAATTTTTGCTTTGAATAGCCTGCAAGGCAGACAGGCTATCACTGTAGATAACAACATTTTTATGGTATTTAGTAATTTGTTTTTAAATTTCTGTGAGCGCGAGGGCTATTCCCTCGAGCTTAGCACTGAAGACAGATGCCCCGTCTCTCAGGCGAGTTGCCTTCGAGCAGTCTGGGCATTCCGGAAAATAGGCTGCGGGCGCAACCTTTTCCTCCAGTTTAGAGCTGTCAGTGGAGGGCACTGGACATATTGGTTATCATAGTATTTAGATTAATTTTGGCATTCTTAATATGTTGAAAAGTTTTGGCAATAAGATGTTGTTCTGACAGATTGAGGATCAAGTCTCCTCAGCTTCCATGGCCAGAGGCGCAAAACGATTGAACGTTTCCCTAGGGGCCTCCTATCTTTTCGACTTTTTGGCCCTGCGCTTGGCTGATGTCTCAGTTTCTGCTGCTCTCTGGGGACTGAGAGCCAAAGAATCCTTTTGGGCTTTTTTCCCTTGGGCGGGGCAAAAGGAGCACTTCTGCCGCCATCCTTGGGAAGTGCTGCTGGCTTCGTTCGAAGTTGAATCTTGACGGCATCAGCATATGTTCGGGTTGAAATCGTTTTATGGATTTCAACCACAACCGCCTTACGGACTTGCTGAAACCTACCGCCATTCTCAGCTTTGTAACGAATAATGGCTTGTTCTTCCAGGAACTTTGGACAGGTCTTGCTACTGGCTGCATGGTCTCCTCTGCAGTTTACACAATGGAGAACAGCTGAACCGTCACGTTTGACATGACCACCCTTGCCATATCTAACACATATAGCAGCAGGTTTCTTACACCTATCCTTGCTGTGGCCATAGGGTTGGCACTTATAATAGCGCATCGGGGGCGGGGCATCCGGTCTGACATCAAGAGTCAGCTGCGCCGCATGAATTCTACTTGGCGGCTTCGGGCTATCAAAGGTCAGATCGACTGTGTTAGTTTGAATTTTGTCTTCACCCCGAAGCACCTTGATGCGCCGAGCGTGAGTGACGCCACTCAGTTCCTCCACCAACTCCTCCTCCGAGCAACACCGTTGATAACGACTGCGAATAACTCCCTTGGAACTGTTCAGGCACTTGTAAGGACTGACAGTCACAGGGATGTCCAATAACGTCGCGATTGCTCTCAGCTTCTTATCCTGGTCGTTCTACTTTAGCTCGACTATGAGGTCACTACTACCAAGTTTGGTGATCTCGATGGTCTCATCGCCCAGAATCGATTTCGACTCCTTATGGATCTTAAAAAGCGACCTGTCGGCCACCTTCGCAGATACTTTCAAACTGATCACCATAAAGTTTTAGAATCGTGACCAGTTCGCGAAGGAAAGCAGGCTCAATATGTGGGAAGGACCTCCGCCTTCCTCTTGCTGGCAACAGAGATAGCCCCACGGGCTGCCTCTGTGCAAAGCTTCTTCGCCCCGTCAGGACATGGGGAGGCGGTCAGGGTTTTTTTTTGAAGCCATAATGAGGTTTTCATATTCAGCTCCAGGGCTCCCCTCCCATCATGGAGCCCAACCAAAGGGATACGTTGCGTGGATCTTCAGCGCTGTGCCAGGGCCATCCTGTAGCTGAGCTATTCTTCCAGCGGAGGGTGTGGGACATCTACTGGGATTGACCCAAGCCCTATTCAAAGAAAAATGACTAGCCGATTGGGCAGCGTGGGTCAGCGCTGCCCTCCCGTCTCAGGAGAAGGAAATGGCCAAAGAGGCATGTTGGTTAGTGGCAGCCACTATTGCCGGGCCGTCACCACCTCAACCTCCAGGATCCCNNNNACCTCACGACAAACAAGGCGCCAACACTGTGGGGGTGGGCCTCTCAATTATTTCCAGCACCGGAGGGCTACGGTGGATAGAAGTAGTGGACAGCAGAAGGAGAAGTAGGCGGGGCGATAGCGCAGGAAAGGAAGTGGAAAGGACGACAGGCAGTCCATAGGCGATAACCTGCCCTGGTCGCCTCTTACGACCCGGTGGAGCACATTCTTTCCCCGGGCCTCACATGGGGATTTATAGTGAGGATCGGTGGCTTTGAATCCAAGCCCGGGACCAGTAAATTTTTTCATTTTTTTTCACCAAATTTTTTCATTTTTTTTTCACAACACCCAATGGATAGCTAGGTCTCTTAAGATCCGGCGAAAGTAAAGGCGGCGAGAAGCAATGGTAAACTACCTCATAATGCCGTATGACAAGAACAATCAGGACGCTATCCTGGATTTTCAATGCATGATCGAAGCGTGGGACGTACTTTATTTTATAGAGAAGATTAATGCGTATCGAATGGATGGGTCTAGTTGTGGGAGACCAAGCAGACTTACGAGCACCTGAGCGATTTTTTCCTCCGAGAACAAAACATGGATGATTGCCCGGAAGACCTGGCCTTCATTGCCCTGGGCAATGTCGGCAAGGACCTGTATCTACTTATTTCGAAAAGAAACAAATAGATCTATACAAGCTGATGCGCGATATGTGGTGGACTTTGCATGACCGTTTGAACCCGGAAAAAGAGAGTGGGCACTGTCAATGTGCTGCAAAGCTTAAGATGAGCATGAAAAATCAGCGCGCACGAGATATGATCATATCACTCGTAACTGTACATTATCAAGTTCCCGGCGAAGAGAGAGCTTGTGCAGGAATGATAACAACAGAACCGCGAGTAGACGCGACAAGAGATCACAAGTCCTACTCTAGAGGTGATGGAAAGCGTCCAGAGTGAAATAAAGGATGGCATGCTTTGGCGAGCAGGAAAGCTCTGTCGGCTATGACGAACTGCACCACGCAGGGAGATCTAAAGAGGGCAAGAGATTTCCGTTTGCTTATCTTGAGAGGAATGATAGACGGTTGAAAAGGGACGAGATAAAAGACTCTGGATATGAAGGTGTTGTGGTGTGCAAAGGGCTAATCGAGAGGAGTCACTTGTCTGGTGAGAGCTGTTCGTGTGCTAAGACCAAGACCAAGAATGAGGTTTACGCATTTTAAGCATTGCTTAGAAACTAAAAAGCATTTATTCTTAACGATGCAGCAATGATGGGACCTTTATTTGATTTTTATACATAAAGACTAATCCAACTCGGTAGTTTGGGGTGATGCTCAGGAAAGTGCGTATTCACTAAAGGTTGCAGCGACGCCTGGACCGGCCCTGCTCTTGCCCGACATTGACTCTAGCTTTTTTTTACCATGAACGGATGCAACTGATTGTGGCCCTTGTACTGCTCTCATGCAGAGACGCCACGGCACGTAATTCCCTGTTGCATTCGCTACTAAAAAAAAAATTGTCTGACAGGGAGAGAAAATATTCAGTGGTAACGAGAGGAGACCTTGAAATTGTTTGGGGAATTCAAACCCTTGCATTGTATCTTTACGGTAAAGGGTTTACTCTGCAGACAGATCATGGTTCCTTGCAGTATTTAAATATTTGAAGAGATCGTTGAGAGTTAGACCACCGATTTCAGTAAATTTGCAGATTTTTGTAATCTTGGAAACCTACTCACGGCCGTTAAAAGTGCCCTGGAAGTTCTATCTTAGTTTTCGGTTATTGCCTCTAGGAAAGGAGCATGATGGCGATCAACCTGAGTACAATAGAGTCCACCACTGTGCATTTAAGTGGGTGCAGACTCTGCCTGGGTAATAAGATAGCACTTGCTGTTGTATCTTTTCAAACTATGATATCTCTGTCCCTAAAACGCAAGCTATCCCATTCAAAGTTTCATATGAAAGCCCATTCGTTTTTTGAAGGAGACGCCATAATTCTTCTCTAAATTCATTTAGGAGAAGTAATTTTATACAGAGATGCGTGTGGTGTGCATGGGGGAAATTTTAACTTTACGTTCATTAATTTTAAAATGCCATATCTCTATTTCTCCACTTTTTCCACAAATTATTTAAAAAAAACAAATTAAAAACGGTACATGTTTTATTGTTATTTTGTAAAAACGTGAAGTTTGCTGATTTTCTCTCTCTCTCTCTCTCTCTCTCTCTCTGTCTGTCTTTTCTTTTATTACAAAGATTAAAAAAAAAATAACTATCCCAGCAGATTCTGGTTCCCCTGCCTTGTCATACTACTATTTATGCAGATTAACTTTTCTGTGGCTAACTCATACTAAAAGTTAGTTGAAATGGAGGAACAAAGAGGGACACTGACAAACAAGCGAACGCTTCAAATAAGGAAACTTTACATTTGTGCTGACTCTGAACTATGCAGCAATGTTGGGACTTTTAGCTTTTAATGTGTCAGTGGATGAAGATGATGTAAATAAACAGTCCTTTATATCTTTCTCATATGTGTCAATATAAGCAGTAGAATCAAGAAATATTGTTATGCAGGCACCATATTGAGAGCAAAAGACTTAGTTCGCAGCAGCGATTATATCTGGACATTGTTCAAGTCAGACACATGTCAGTCATTTCAGACTGCCTTTCCTGTTTGCATCACATCAGCGGTGGAACAGTATTTGGTAGAAAAATAACAAACAATATATAACATAGCCCCAAACGTCACAAAATGAAACCACAGATGATATTCCCTCAAAAACAATTGCAGTGTCCACATCTGAAAAAAGAATCGTCCTTACATGATACATTTAATTCTACAAGTTTTCAACTCTTTCAACAAACAACAAAACAACACAGAAGAACTATGACACTATCAGAGTTCTCAACACCTCAAGCAGTAGTGCAGACAGAAGCTATTATTGAATGGTTTCAGAGCGTCTCCTCAAACACATGGAGCTAAGAGCACTCCCTATTCCTACAATACCCCAACAAAACCCCAAAAAGGTAATAAAAGATGGTGTCACATCACCAGCAGTCAAACAGGCTCGAACCTGCGATAGAAATCTCAAGGTAATTTCGTATACTAAGGGAAAGCCCACACTGGGGGCGACGAAACTTGCAATAGCTGACAAGACGGACGGTGTATAGAGGTAGGCCTACTGTGCTTGACCCAACCACAAGTAAGCCTGATGATTTGCGTAACAAGACTAGCCTCGTGGTTCGCGCGGCAACCGTAAGTAGAATTATGCGTTGTCACATAGTGGCACACCCCTCTTCCTTATCCAACAGAGCAACTGACATAAGGCCAGGCTATAAAACACAAAAAATAGCTCCGGCGCCTCAGACTACGTGAAAATCTCAGCCCACTTGATGTGCTTTCACCGTACTGACTCCAGGCTGTAACAGTATTCTTAAAGAGAGGATGTTTCCAAACATAAATAGTTGGACACGTGAACTGCTACATCAAGCGTAGTTTGGGCCAAACTACTCCTACTACTACTACTACTACTACTACTACTACTACTACTACTACTACTACTGCTGCTGCTGCTGCTGCTGCTGCTGCTGCTGCTACTACTACTACTACTACTACTACTACTACTACTACTACTACTACTACTACTACTACTACTACTACTGCTACTACTACTAATACCTACGGACTTATGCTGATACGCGGCAAACACGAGTATGAAATTTTCATGGAAAACGACAGGTTTCAAATATGAACTTTTAATCTTGGGTTAGAAGATAGGATTAATGATCACTGAAGGGGAAAATTCTGCTTTTATAAGTGTAAACCGAAATGCATTGCTGCATAAATTTGTAATCTTTTTTAACACTCCATGCCCGTAATGGAAATAGGTTTAGAGCAATAAGTTAGGAAGCCTTTGATGGACCGAAGTATTTAAAACATCCTCTCTTTAAGAATGCTGTTACAGCCTGGAGTCAGTCTGATGAATTGTTACGTTTTGTCGGAGTTCACTCAATGGATGGAGTTGCAGCTGCTGACAGCACTAAAATAGAATTTATTCAACGTCAAGAACAGCTGCTGAACACACCAAAAAAAACAAAAAGTCTATGATGAGAAAGAATTTATGAACCTATAATCCTGCAAATTTAATAAAAAATATACGGAATAATTGGATGACATAAAAGCTACAGACACTGAATTTTATTTATTTGTGATTTGCAAGAACATTTTTTTGCATGTTCGAGCCACCGGAAAGAACTCCTCGACCATGAAACCAAAACAATCACATTTATATGTCAAGTTGACCAGCTCGTCCGTGTCTCCATCATACCTTGAAAGACAGAAAGTTCCTTAAAATTTAATGTGTTCTCTGACCAAACAGATTCAGCATTACAAAATTCAGAAGCCAAAAAAAAAAAAAAAAAAACAAAAAACAAAAAACAAAAAAACCCGCATGGGATATGATGCTACAATTATCTTGAAAGAGTTGAAACTCTGGAAAGTACTGAACTGTAAACGTGTGAATGAAAGGGCTAAATTGAAAGAAGCTTACCTGGTGGCAATAAATAGTTAGAAAGAAGAAAACAAAAGGATGGGCGTTTTGAAAGAGTGGGCAGATGTTGGTAAATGCAGAACAAGTGCTAAAGAATATTTTAGACAACATTGTCCCACTACAGACACAAGGAACTCTCTGCATCACACCTGTAGATGTCTCCAAGTTTCTCCTGTCAACAAATGCAAGTGTGAGACTTGACTTTGTCCCTCTTGAATTTCTCCAACAAGATGATTGAGAAGCTCCATTTAGGTCATTCCCGAATGGCAGCAGGTTGTAATTTTTACATTACTGTGCAAGATGTCTTGTCAACCCCATTCGATCGACAAAGCAAAAGTCATGTTTTGTACTGTCACCAATCACATTATCCCTTAGATCTGGGATCCGTCGGGGCGCAGCAGAGGATCTCCCAACCACAGCTTTCCATTTCTCTCGTTCTTCAGCTTTCCGTACTGTGATGTCATCGAAAGGGCTCCTATCAGTCATGATTGTGAAAATTACAAGCTCTTCTCTCTCATGAGGAAGTTTACCTGATTGATGAAACTCCTAACATGTTGGAATCGATCGGTAAAGATGAAAAGCTAAGTTTAGCAGATTATGTAGCCTAAAAGAATGAAGAAACGTGTGGTGAAGCAAATGTCTGGGATGTGGAGATTAAATCCTTTTTAGAGACCTTAAGATTGAAGGCAAACGCAGTAGAGATAGACAGAGAATAACTTTTAGTGAAAGTCTTACGTCATGGGCAAAATGTTAGGATAGCAACAACAACTTTATGAGGTTAACTGAGAATAGGTTTGAGTGGAGGAACATGATAGCCAGTGTCTGTTCCAGACACGGCACCTTAAGAAGAAGAGACCCTAAACAGAGGACGATTGAAAAACCGAAAGAAAGTCTTGTTCGCTGCCTGTTTTTCATACACACCTTTCACCACGACCCACCACAACGCTTGTGCAGAAACCGGGGGGAGAGGAGGGCTTTCCTGTATATCATCTTGACATTGCCCTCTCTAAAGCCCCTTAAAGAGACTCAGCAAAATCTTTATGAAAAGGTTTTGACATACCTTCACCGGTCTAAAAATGGTCCGGCCAGGAGGAAAAAGAGAAACTGTCTTCATGTAGGTAACTTTTCAGTAGGTTTACTGTTTAATCATGTTATTTTCTATAAGTTTTCATATTTTAATTTTTATTTTTGTTTTTATGCCTCTTCAAATTCTGTTCTCTTGTTATTGATATTCATTGAAGTTATCGTTACTTCTGTTCTTTCCTATTTTGTTTTTAATGCAAAAAAAGACAAATGTTTTATCCAGCTGTTCTCTATTATCAATCTCTTGTTGACGCTGTTGTCTATTCCCTCGTTGGTGTTCGTTCTTTCATTGTTGTTGATTTTGCCTAATTTTTTAAATCTTTATTTCTTTTTTTTATTCCTCTTATCCCTATCCTTCTGTCTGTTTTCTTCCCCCTTTCCTCCTTTGTTTTTGTTTGATCTCTGTTGCTGCTGTTGTCTATTCTTTCATTGCTGGTTTTATCCCTCAGTTCCTTTTCAATCGCTCCGTTTCCTTCCCTTTTTTGCTCTGATATCGTCACTGCTGTTCTTCGACTATTTTTTTTTTTTTTAAATCCTGCTATCCATTCTCTATCCATCTGTCTTGTTTGTTGTTTCTTCTCTCCCTCTGCTGTGGTGATATTCTTTCTGTTTGATACTTTTCCTGTTTGTTTTTTAGCGCTTGCTCTCAATGTTGTAAATGTTTCACCGGCTTTCAATAGATGCATGCATTATTATGTTTGTTTTTTTCTTCCTTTCCTTATTTTTGCAGTTTCGTAATTAGCAGTTAACGCCTAGAATCTAGATCTAAATCTACGTTTTAAAAAGAAAAGAAATAAAAAAAACACGCAACTTGAATATTCTATGATCAGGCTATTATTACGGAGGGCTAGGCGTAGTTATAAATAAAATTAATTGACAGTAGAGAGGGGCGAAGCGGGCCACCAAGCGCTGCGCGATAGGACCTTACCCTGCAGGCTCAACTGCGGGTTGAACGGCCTGTGTAAGGCTTAGTGCAGTCAGGGGAGGGGCATTCCAGCGATGATCGACACAAAATAAGCCGGTTCGAAAAGGCACTCAGTTTTCTTTTTAAGACACAAAAATACTAATAAGGAAAAAAATTGATTACAAGATCGGCACGGTGTAAATTTAACCGACGAACGCATACAACGACCTTGCCATTATTTTCTTGGCTTATTTCAGTCTCGCCGTGATTCATATTTTTTATTCATGAATGA
>BLXT01005595.1:368792-380071 GCA_019648995.1 Plakobranchus ocellatus
GCTCCACCTCAATCTCTCTTCCTCTTTGTACAGGTAATATCTGCACAGCAGGGTTTAAACATTTTCCATGGAAATATATTTTTGCTCAACTAACTTTCTATGACGGAAATCGTAAAAGCCAAATGTGTAATGATTTTGATTAGTGAGGACGCAATTGATAAAGAGCAGTTGCGTCGAAGGTACCATTTCTCATTGAAATTACATGGAAACTCGAATGGAGTCTTAAATATGGCAAGCAATACTTTTACAGCTTGTTGTTTTATAATAAGTTAAAACAAGACACGCCTTAGGGTGATAATAGACTCTGTTCCCTGACCACCACTCTTCTACCTGCAAATTGCTTTTTTAGCTGACGATGTTGTGAAATTAAAAACGTAAGCTCTATCGAACTCGTATCTCAATTGATATCAGACTTTTGAACCCCATAAAGCCGAGATCCACACTCATCTCGACATAATTTGCAAGTTAAAAAAGAATCTTCCATAAGACTGAACCGTCTCAGCTAGATCGAGGTAGAACCAGTGCAATGTTGTACTGGTTCTACCGTAAAAATTATTACATTTCCTTAATTTAATCTCATGTGTTTACCAAATGAAAAACTATTCACTTATGCTATCAACGGCACGTTAATCAGCTTTGCAAGGGTTATGTAAGTGCAGAGGGAAAGATCTTTGGCACTCCGTAGAAATAAAGTTAAAACCATTTAACGTCTTCTTTATCTATGTAACTAAAAGGCTTAGTGACATCTAGGCTTGACGCTTCTGCCATATCTCCTCCTGAACCACTCTATGCACAGTCTTAATTTTTTGTGAAACACAATCTGCCTATCTTAGTGTCGCTTTTAGCACATAAAAAACCAAGAAATACTTACTGATTTTTAAAAGATTTATTTATTTATTTAAAAAAAATATTTATTTGCACAAACGTATTTTCGGCAATCACACACATATACACAAAAAGGCGCGCGCGCACACACACACACATACACAAGAGTTTCAAACCAAAATACTACCTATTTGGTAAAAAAAAGCAAAATAATACGTTAACTTTTGAATCTGTGCCTATGAAAAGAGATTTAAAGCAGTGCTCAGCAAAATATCATATAATAGTAATAATTCACCTACTTCAAATTAAGCAGGTGAAGAAACTGGCTTTCTTTAATCCAATACATTATGAGATCGAGGAGAAAGAATTATTTGGCCTACTCTGTAGAGCGAAAGCAAAACAGGAAAACCGCGAAAGTAATGCTCTACCTTACAGGGTCCATCGATCTCTCTGCACAGCCTTCCAATACTCTTAGATTGAATTCACAAGCGTGCTTCATTTTGTGGCATTCTGAATGAAGATTTCAAACAGTAATTTTTAGCGATATAGATTCTAGATGTAGATCTTGGCAATCTCTGTAGAGATCTAGATCTAGATCTAGGCCTAAAGCCTAGCAGTAAAAAAATCTGTGAGTATGGTTAAATCAAATCGAGATTGGGTGTGCCTAGATGGAGACAGCTTAGCTTAGACTAAATTTAGATCTAGATTAGATCTTGAGAGACTGTTTCATCTGAATCATAGATCAAAATCTAAGTGTGATCTTAAATCTAGAATGCAGGTATATTATTGAAACCGAGAGTCTAAATGAAGATCTAGATCCAGAGCCTGGTAGGCCTAGATCTAGACTTGGGCCTAATCCTGATAAATATAAATCATCTTGATATAATTATATTGTTGGATAAAAAATCTAATCTAGATTTACGTTTATTAGGATCCATAAGCAAAATTTAGCAAGTAATTCCCACAATTTTGTTCCCGGATTCTGATTATATATCGTCCAATAGGCCTATTCAAATTTAGAGAAGACACTTTTTTTTACATTGTTGGACCACGCTGAGATTATGATTGCAAACCATGTAGCAAAATTAAAGTACTAGCCTAGATATTTGTGATGCGGCACACGAAAACCAGGACAAACGTAAGATTTTGACATTTAGAGATATTGCTACCAAATGAAATGTCTGGTATAGCTGAATAAAGTGCAGTTTAAATTTTTTTGTCTATCTTTATTACAGCCAAAGTTATGACATTTCAAAGATTAAAAATTTTAAAAGAGTGAAACTGAGAAAATCGCATTTAAAGTTGTTATTAGACTTCTATAGAATATAGATCTAGATAGCTAAAACAAAACACAAAATAAATACATTTCTGGGTTGAATTTTACTTTGATATTTTGGGAAACCTTAAATAAAAGGCTAACCTTTCACAATATGTGAATAACTTATTTTTTTTTATAAAAGGTTGATTGACCTATTTATGACGTTTGTGGCGTTTTTTGTATGCGACTTAGTCCTGGTTTTCCTGTGCCGCCACACATCTATTTAGATCTAGAATCAGTATCTCGATAGCTAAAAGTTTATTTCAAGCTTTCCTTTCCATTATTGCTATAGTAGTGAAAATTAGGTGGTGGAAGTTTTTACCACATTTAAATTAAAATTGCAGTGAATTACTACAAAAGCTAGATCTTGAATACAACCCGCCAATCCAATATTTTGGAGCGAAAAGTTATCAAATTATTGATCTATGCTTAGATTATTGCAATCCGTACATCAAAGTTAAAAGGCATTTTTTAAATCCAGACCTGGCTAGCGGAAATTTATTTCAAGCTATCTGTTTGTTTATCGCAATAGTGAAATTTAGTCGGTTATTTATTTGTATAGGCCTATATTTGAATTGCATCACAGTGAATGCAGCAAGTTTAGGATCTTGATTCGAGCTTTCTCTACTTTTGCTTTACTTCCATTCCTAGGTCTTCTGTCTTCTTTTTGATTGACCTCTTCTTTTTTCTGATACCAAGCATTCATGAATGATTTTTCCTTACATTCTGCCTTTTTTTCATTTCCAAAGAATTTCATCCCATTTCACAGTAAGCTTGTTACAAAATTTAGATCTGAAAATGATATCTTGATTGCGAACTTTCACTCTCATTGCCTCTGCTTCTTCCATTCCAAGGTGTTCTGTTTTGGGGACGACCTGTTCTCCTTTTTTCCAGGGACCATGCCTTCATGAATTTTTCTGTAGGCCTATATATTTGTGCTTCTTTTCATTTTCAAAGTAGTTCATCTTTCCTGTTTAAGTTTTGCTCAGAAGTTAAGTCAGACTTATCTTTGTTTTTGTAGTATTCACAAGCCCCACTATTTTTTAAATTGGAATGTATATAAGGATTTCTTTCAAATGATGCAAAAAGTCGATCTTTAATTGTTGATACCCTCTCCAAGTCAAGATATCATCTTCCAAGCTTCATGATCCTGCTCAAACAAGGATAAATTGAATTGAGGTTGGATCACACAACAGTATCTTCATTTGGTTAACTTTAGCTCTGAGTGAAGGACATGACATCTCGAGTCCATAGGGCATAAATGCTGAATGAATCATGGCAGCTGCTAGTTTAATTTGAAATTAATTTTTTCAGGTCTCAAGCCCTTCAAAATTATAGAATGCAAACTCCATTCATAGCTGACATGAAATGATCCTCAGTTAAAAATTAAACCTTATTAAGGATACGTTATGCAAAGCACCTTCGTTTGGTTTATGTTTTTGTTCTGGGATTTTTACTTCATTTGCGAAAGAATGTCAGTTTTTTTGCCAGGCTACAAAAGCAGTGATTATTCAACCTTAATAAAGAAATACACTGGAATAAGGCTAGTTTCAGGTGGCTAATTCTTTGGTTCCCATTTTGGTTCATGAATTTTTCACTTTTTTTTACAGCGTTCTTTGGATTTAGTTTACTGCATATATACCCAAGTTAGGTAGATTATGGTCCTGTTCAGGTTCAGAGAAGTCTGCTTAAAGTCGTAATGTTATAAGACACTCTTCAGCGTATAGGTTAAGGCAAACTTCAATTTATATGCTGGAAAATATAACTTTTTAAAATCAGTAAGTATTTCTTGGTTTTTATTTACTAAATGCGATACTAAGATAGGCAGACTATGTTCCAAAAAATATTTAGGCTGTGCATAGCTACTGTTCAGGAAAATGTCTTTTCCTTCCCCGTTCAAATGAACGGGGAAACATGCTTGTTTAATAATAAAGAGCCTTTCGAATAATGCCAGAGTTTTTTTTTATCCTCGTCGGGCAGGCTTCGACAAAAGGCAGGAACCCTCGACAAAAAAGAATTGGCTCATTCTTTGTATAGCCAGTCCACAACAAGGTGATCTTAAGCCCTCTATCAGGCCAGAGCGCTGCTGGTGGGGCTTGAACCGGCGACAAAAGGGTCACTGCAAACCTCCTAGCAGGATTCGTTATCCACTATGTAACCAAAGCCCTGTCACAGCTGAAAGATCCTTGATGATACCAGAATAACTGCCTGAACATTCGGGTACAAATCCCCCCTAAAGACAGGTTGTGAGTAAAATGCTCACTATGATTTAAACGGAATCAGAATTAAATTAATCTTAGGGAAAAACACATTTAATTGTGCCGTATGTCTAGTAGCGCTTTCAGTGAGCCACCATCAAGTTTTTCCTTTTTGCAAAACATAACTGCATGAAAACATTGGGTGTGAGAGTGCAAAAGAAGAAATTGTCCCTAATTATTGTAATGATGTTAAGATCGTATTTAGAGTAAATTGCATAACATGCTATTTGTATATTTAAAACAGCTGTTTCTACCAGCTTTTTGTTTTATGTTAAGGCTGGCTGTAATACAAGATCAATTTTTTTAAAATTTTTTTTTTATGAAATGACAGTACATATAATCCTTGAGAAGAGCACATGCCACATAAGGTTATCAAATTTACTAATATAAAAGCATGCATATAAAAAAATAATGCAATCATGTCGATGGATAAAAATGGCAATAATATTTGTTTCCAAAAAAAAAGGTGAAAAGAAGAGTGAGATAGAGATACAGAGAGAAAGAGAGAGAGAGAGAGAAAGAGAGAGAGAGAGAGAGAGAGAAATAAAAGGTAGAAGAGAGAGAGAGAGAGAGAGAGAGAGAAAGAAAGAGAGAGAGAGAGAGAGAGAGAGAGAAAGGTAGAAGAGAGAGAGGAGGTGGAAAAGAGAAAGAGAGTGTGCCGGTGGAATAAAGGTTGTAACTACATGCAATCTTTTCATTTATTAAGGCTTTGTTACTTCTTTATAAGGGTTTTTTGTATAAAATTTCTTAAGGTGAATTTCAACGACCTTACATAAAATTTAGCTTCAAGAAGTTTATCTTGTAACCCTATTATAGTACTGTAGCAGAACTCTAGTTATTTCATAGATTCGCCCTAGTGCCCAGCTCACTGGAAGCCAGAATTCTCGAGATCGCTACAGCCGTCAGAGAGCACCAGATTGAATGTTACATGATATCCGATGCAGGGTTTTCTTTGTCTAATTTTAAGACTTTAAAACATCATTACATCCAACCAATATTTTTCTCCAAAGAATGTAGAAAAAATGACAACTTTCATCCACTTCAGGCCATGGCGCCAGTCGCGGAGCTCGATCCCGCGATAGACAGGCCACTTCAGGCCATGGCGCCAGTCGCGGAGCTCGATCCCGCGATAGACAGGCCACTTCAGGCCATGGCACCAGTCGCGGAGCTCTATCCCGCGATGGACAGGCCACTTCAGGCCATGACACCAGTCGCGGATCTCTATCCCGCGATAGACAGGCCACTTCAGGCCATGACACCAGTCGCGGAGCTCCATCCCGCGATAGACAGGCACTTCAGGCCATGGCGCCAGTCGCGGAGCTCTATCCCGCGATAGACAGGGCACTTCAGGCCATGACACCAGTCGCGGATCTCTATCCCGCGATAGACAGGCCACTTCAGGCCATGGCACCAGTCGCGGAGCTCTATCCCGCGATAGACAGGCACTTCAGGCCATGACACCAGTCGCGGAGCTCTATCCCGCGATAGACAGGCCACTTCAGGCCATGGCGCCAGTCGCGGAGCTCGATCCCGCGACAGACAGGCCACTTCAGGCCATGACACCAGTCGCGGAGCTCTATCCCGCGAAATACAGGCCACTTCAGGCCATGGCGCCAGTCGCGGAGCTCGATCCCGCGATAGACAGGCCACTTCAGGCCATGGCGCCAGTCGCGGAGCTCGATCCCGCGATAGAAAGGCCACTTCAGATCTCAGGGCGGATGCGCTATTTACTGTGCCCTAATGCTATCAATTTATGTGAACAAAAAAATAACAGTTTTTATTTTGTGAAAGGATTTCTGCAATGAGGAACCACATCCACATAAAAACAAAACATTATTTTCTCCTTGTTGTGATTATTTAACGAAATGAAGGTCGACAGTGAAGGCTTATACTAACACATTACAGAATGTATTGGGTGAAGATGAAAATTGTTATAACATCCTCCAAGTATTACTATTATCTCCCCCTCCCCGATGCGGAAATCCTCCCTGATTTTTATGTTTTTCCGTTCATTGTTATTTTCAAATAAATCTTTGCAAGCCAAATATCGGAAAGTTGACAAGGCAAAGCCTTCAATTTTCATATTAAAGAGTAATCGTTTCAAAAAGATAAATTAAAAAAAAATGTTTCGATGAAGAATGAAAAGAAGTTATATTCCCCTACATGGGTATCATTGGCTTTCTTTGACACAACACAACCTTGTCTGCACTCTCTGCGAGAGCAATCTGAATCTTTCTTAGCAAAATGTTTTGACAGAGCAAATCCTGCCTTCCAGACAAAGAATTACCACTTAACTTGATGAGACAGACATGGAGACAAAAACAATAAGTCCCGTAGTATTGGGAGAAAATGCACCATAAAGGCAATATTGTTAATAAATGGGGATTGTCGATGCTTAGAACTGTCAACTTCTTTTATCTTAAGTTTTAGGAAAATGATAATCGCAGTTCTTTCGGTAAGAAATTGCAATCTTGTTTGTCAAGAGAAGGGCGTTGTTTTTTGGACCGAGGATCTGTCGAAAGACCTTATGCATGTGCCTTTGTTTAAGGGTTTTTCCAGAATCGGTAGAGTAATTCACAAACAAAATAGACCGATGGGGAAAACCAAAAGAGGAAACAAAAAATGAAGCTATGGCATTTGTTTAAAAAAAAAGTTCTGTTATTGGCAGAAAGAAATATGGAAATTCAATTTGAGTCAAGGATTTCAAACTATTTTTTATAACTGTAACTTAAAATATAAGCGAAATAGGATTGTTTGTGTCCAGCATGCATTGAGTTTCCTCCTGTTTTCAGTAGCAAGTTACATAAAATAAAATGTAAAAATAAATTTAATTGTAAAAACGATTGCTTAGATATCCTTAGATCAATTAAAAAATAAACTGACAGCTCGATTATATATGCAGAAATATAAACCTAAAGCCCTGGACAGTAGTCACCTTTGTAATCATTAAATATGATAAAAACCTTTTATGTGAACACTTTAAAAAAATCAATAGGACATTGATACATTTTCAGCTAATGAAACTATCTAGAATCTCTTTTATGAATGAGATAAGTCATCGTAGAGCTGATGAACAGTTTTTGGACTTTTTTGACTTAACTTTAAGCCAGACTCAGCTAAGCTAAATCACGCTCGAGGTTTAACTTAAATCTCTGTTGCGCCAAGTGTGGTTTTCTTGAACACAGGTTGAATCGAGGTTTGTAGTTTAAACTGGTATGCTTGCTTGCCCACAGTGGGGTTTCCCGCTCTTACATTTTCTCTTCCGTCAAAATACTGGGAACAAAGCCAATCTGCCCCTCTTCATTCTGAGAAAAGACCATTGCGACTTATGCATTACCTTTAAATCGGGCAACTGTTCGCAAGAAAAATATAATGATCGTATTACGAGGAAATTAGCAGTTGATGAAAGCACCTCTGTTTGGACATTAGATGCCCAGAATGTTTTGCCATGCTCTCGCACGAAAGCAAGCTCACTTTATTATTGTACCAAATTAGTCATGCACAGCAGAAACCAAAGTTAATTTATAAAGCGAAATGTTAGGATGGCTACATTTTTCACATTTCTTTCAAAATGCCTAGAAAAAATCAACCATAAAAAATTATCATCTTTATCTATGGCTGTGGCTAGAAGCATCCTGTCTATCTCGGAGCCAGCTATTTTATTGTTTTTTCATGGTGCCCAAAGTTGCAGCAAACATAGCTCTACCGACTTACTACTTCACTCTGTTGCCATCCTCAAGAAAGAAAGAAATAGTATTTTCTCATCGAGAATCAAGCGATACTTTAAGTTGCTTCTTACTTGCCCATTAAATCAAAAGCCTTACATATGTCTTCCTCCCTTCTCATGTGCCCATCCTCCAAAATGTTTCACATATTTTTTTTACGACTGTTTCTTGAAAAGTTTGTGACATGCTCTCAATTTACATTCAGGACAGAAAGCAAAAGTGTGCAGCTCGATCCTGACTTCCTTCTTTCAATGCTTTTGTAGCCATTGTTGTACCATTGTCCTTCAAGCCTTGCCATTTTGCGAATGTTCTTCCAGGTTTCAGGTGCTGGTCGAATGATGAAAAAAACGAGGGGAAAATATAACAAATGAAAGCTTTGTCGATTCATCATTGAGAAATAAAAGTAGATTTAGATTCATTAAGAAGGCTTATCAATTCGTTGTTATTCACACAACAAAAGCTTCACTTGACCACATATTGAATGAAAAGTGGAAACCACATGATTATATGGTATAGATTCGAAACAAAGAATCGTCTTTCTTCTAGCTAGCATAATTTTATTGCTAAACTTAACAAAGAAAGAAAATAGTAAATATAAATATAAAGGAAAAATAAAAATGAACATATTTTAGTTGATAAAAGGTGAATGATTGGGATATTTAATTGATTCTCATGGAGCTAGCTGTGTGACAAAGACATAGAAAGATAAATATTAGAAAGGAATAATTTCATTAACTCTGAGTGGTAACAATGAAAAACCTCGACTATTTTGCAAAAGCAATGGAAACTGCTTGGCATCTATTTAAAAAAGAAAACATACACTATACCATTATCAGTATCTATGGATCTTATAGTGCACAAAAGCCATACCTTCAAAAAGTTTACCTGAGTTTTCCATACTGAAAGCAATGCTTGCTTTATCACTAGCTGTCTCTTCAACTTTAGAAGTCGCAGTTGATTCTCCAATATCGCTGTTCAATGAGACAATCGACTGTGGGCAGAATCTGAACCGAGAAACGAAATCGACCGTGCATACTATTTTACACTATTTTCAGATAGGTAAGTCAAGATATAGGAAAGATATATATATATATATATAAATTGGAACAAGATAAAAAAAATCACGTTTTAAATAATTATATATAAGAATTGAGTATATTACACTCGCAACCCAATTTTTTTTTCTACGTTTTGTTATTAAGATTCTATTTCTTTCTCTCAGTATACTGGACGCAGAGCCTGCGACATTACATTCTATATTTTTGTTTCTAGATCTAATAATGAAATCACAGGACTAGGTGTTTCTAAATTGTCTGGCCCAAGGTCTAGTTGTTCTCTACATTTTTTTGCTCTAAAGCCGACACAGGTTAAGTTGTTAGCACAGTTATCCCACGTCGACAATTGGTGTTTCAATCTAGATCTTGGTTTTAAGCTGTCACTCATTTTATAATCTACATATATAATATTACTTTGTAATACAAAGCAATGATAAAAAATTAAATATAAATCCTGTGCTACTCACAGTGATAATGATGTAATGTAGATCCTGTAAGAAAAGTTAATGGGCCGGGCTGGACAGGTTATAAATCTACGAGAACAGAAACTGCTGAGCAACCAAGATCAAATTATCATCGGATTAGATTTAGAACTATATTGATTTTCGTATTCATCGTATTCATCATATTCATTGTGACAGTTTCTCAATACATTATTGAGGTGCATATTTTAAGTTGTACTTACCACTACTGAAAGGCCTGCCTCCTTACATTAAAAGTTTAATTGCTTCTGCAACAGACAGCCAAGATGCATGCTTCGCCATTGGAAACCGAGCGATGACAAGGACAAAGTATTCAGCTATTATCGATATGGTCAAATATAGACGATTTTCTAGGCCTTCACAAAACACGCAATTATCATGATTACTGTTGTAGGTAATATAAATTGTAAAAATATCAAAGGTTCATTACAAAGGTTTACAATACAACCTTTAATCTATTTAAAAAAAAAAAAAGCACACTACACATATCAAAACAAAATTTTTATTGGTATACACCATTTTAAGACATACTGTGTTAGCCATAGTAGGATTATTTAGAATAGAACTGACTTCAGCTGAATAGTCTCTGGTTCCATTTTAGGCTAAGTTAATATAGGCCATTTAGATATCGAAAAACCATTTAAGCCTAAGTCATTTAAAAAAGGCCATTTAGAATTTATTCACTAACTTTTGAAGAACTCAAAGGATTTGTTAACAAAGTTCTTTTATCTGATAGGGGACCATGTAGAAGATGCTCTTGGTACATCCGTTCTAAAATGTGCAAAGTCTGACGATAAGGATGGGTGGGAAAAAAATAGTTGTTTAAACGAATGCACCGATTTTGTTTATCCCCTTGAAGGTTTGTGTCTACCATAAATTTCAAAGTAAGTAACAGCACAGTTACAACCTCGCTCAGTACAAAGCTACACAACCGCACTGCAAGATGGCATAAAAGCTACATTGCATAGCTTGAACGCAATGTTACTATTTGAAAATCTTTAGCAGCGAGAATACATTATTAATTATATTTTTATCCAGTATCACCTACACACCAGACAACCATCAGAATAATTTAAGCGGATCACGCGCACTTAGCCGTACGGGGATTTCCAGCAGTTCTGATTGTTTTCTTTTTGTCAACCGCGTACGGAGTCAGATCAGTGCGTCATAAGTTCAAAATGCTGGTTGGTCAAATTTTGCAGAACTTAAAAACAGGGGATTTTTTCGTTGTAACACAGCTTTCTACATACAGTCGTATTCTGATCTTCACAAACATGATTAATTTACTTGACCAACAGCGTCGCTCTTTTATCCGCGTGAAAAAAACGAAATCAAATTATTGGAAATTCGAAGATAAGAAAGACAATGATGCTAGAGAAAAGCCTCACAGTAATTAATATTAGCAGGGCATTTTTATATTTCATTTCCTATGGATTTTGAGTTTGTCTTACTCAATTTCAAAGAAGGGGAAACCACCTAATAAGCACAAACAACGCATGCAGCAGCATTAGCGCGTCAACAACAATATCAATAACAATAACAATAATGATTGTAAAAATACTGCCGATACTACTACTACTACTACTACTACTACTACTACTACTACTACTACTACT
>BLXT01005595.1:836649-849625 GCA_019648995.1 Plakobranchus ocellatus
CCCCCCCCCCCTCCCATCTTCCTCTCTTCCTTTCTCTATCTTCGCTGACTCTGCCATTTTTTGTTGTTGTATTCTCTTCCTCTTTCTCCGCTATTCTTTTTTTCTCTTCCTTCGCTTCTCTCTCTCTCTCTCTCTCTCTCTCTCTCTCTCTCTCTCTCTCTTCATCCGTCGCTCTCTCCCTCTTTTTCTTGGCATTAGAACATCTCGTGCGTTAATATTTTTTCAACAACGATAGAAATCCATGTTTTTAAGAGTTACATTTAGGTGTGTCAAATACAGTCTGACCAGGGCTCAACTTGATTGAATTTTGAAGTGAAGTTCTTGAACTATAGAAATGAAGCATTACTTCTTACCTAAAAGGCCTTTGTATTCTTAAAAGACATGTTTCTTTTTTTTTTTTACAGAAGACACAATGTTTCTTATTTCTTTTGATGTTTTAATTAAACATCATATAAATAGATATACCTTTACTTAGGCGGTAACAAAAGCACTCCTACTCCTCCTGTCTTTTGGGATTATTCAAAGCACTAAATATCGGTGCTACAAACTAAGGTACTTTACGACCGGAATTTATAAACTTGTGGAACAACAACAACTTTGTAGTACTTACTGATAACAGATTTGAAAGGAGGAACATGATCGCCAATGTCTGTTCTAGACCGGTCCCTTATGGAAGAAAGCGGGATCTTATGTTTAATTTTAGAGCTGGCTTATTCTGAATAACCCTGGTATTGTCAGTGCTCTTTACAAACTATGTATATCACAAAACCCACGCTGTAGAGGTTATTTCGAAACAGATCGAAGTCATAGTATCTAAAAATTAAATTCAATTTATTACAAGAAGTGTATCCGTTTAGGATGGCAGAGCAAATAAAAAAGCTGTATCGAAGAATCCAAACTGTTTATGAGAGAATAATTCAAAGCATAGCGGTAATGTCCGTGCTAGTAGTCATGCACCCATTAATGCATCATCGACATCATCACCATCAAACTCATCGCATTATTATTATTATTATTATTATTATTATTATTATTATTATTATTATTATTATTATTAATTATCTCATTCATATATTATACTGTTATCGTCATTATCACCCTTCTCATCGTGCGTGTCAAAATTCTCACAAGCCTGTTCTACATCAAGCCAATCAAAGATTTGTGTACTACTTGTGCAAACGATTTGTTACACATATGCACTTTGTCGAGCTGCGAGATTAATTTGAACAAAAATATGATTGTTGGAATAATATTGTTTGAAGAATGTCACTGCATTGACCTTTTTATGTAAAAATAATCTACCCTCTATCTGTGCATAGTTTACTTGCATATAAACGTATTTTGCGCAATATCACCTTATACACTGCGGTTTAATTTTTTTACTCGAATGTACAACTCGCTGCCCTCTTCTAAATAATAAAATGTGTAGATAAAAACACTTCTCGTTCTTTTCCTATTTGGAACACAACATTTTGCAATTTTATGTCTACGTCCTCTAATTTTTTATTTATTTGCCTTGCTTAGATGGCTTATCGTGCTGGTTATTCTGTTATATTTGTGCATATATATATATGTATATATGTTTGTATCCAAATAAAAAAAAAAAAAACGTCCAATTTCAGTCGCCACTGTTAAAAGGAAAACAAAACGTGAAGGGGTAAGAAACAAACAAAAAAAACAAACAAAAAAAAAAACAAAACAAACAAACAAAGAAAAAAAAAGCATAAACAAAAACAGAAGACGAATTGCGAATAAACAGATAAACTATGTCTATTTCATCATTATATTGTGGTTATTCAATACAGAAAAAAGAAATTAGAGCATAATGTAATACACAGTGAATTTTGACTGTGAAATCGAAAATATATAGCGGAGCTCTTACACACAGATAAAGGACAGTGCATTTGTTTTTCAAACTCGAAAAATAACGCTCACTGGATAATTGTGGTATCATATTGCGGTGTTGCATCTGATTATTTTTAGTTCATCCGAACTTGAACGGTGACGCTAGCCACTTTGAACAGTTGCTGGTTCAAGGTTATTTGGGTGTGGATGGCATTTTTAAATTTATAAAAAACAAAACAAAACAAAAAAGAATATGAAAAAAACCTCAGAAAATTAAAAGCGGTGCCATTTCAGACCTTAATTTGCACATATTATGTTACATAATATAATGTCGGTTGCTTATCCTTTCTACTCTCTCTTTTTTTCATAACGTCTGACACGATTTCAAAATTTTTTTAGGTTACATCTAGGGTTGCTTATTAAGCCGATTGGTTCTACTTTTAAAAAAATTGTTGTAGTGCATCAAAAATTAAAAAAAAATAAAATAGTTCTCTGCGCTTTAAAACGTCTTTCTCAATCTCACTTAGGATATCTTAATGGTGAATAACAGTAGGTCCCGATTCCTTTTTACAATGCTGTTTTTTAATAGATGAGTTAAATTGCTGACACGCTGATAAGACAGAGAAACGCATCAACGTCTGCGTGGCCTGATGCTCAGAAATGATGACGAGCAGTGACATCGCACGGTAATAAGGCAATAAACTTCTGCATGTGACATTACTGACCTCACTAAACTTAACGGAGAGAATAGCCGATGATTAATTTCTGGTTTGCATAGCCTGACACAGCAAATTGCTGTTCTTTACACAGATGCATTGCTTTTCCTTAAATTTTGTAGTAGTCAATTGGGATGGATAGGATGTGAAAGATTTCTACTAGCAACTGCAAAGAAAGGCTAAATCGAGTTTCATGAGTTGAAAAAAAAAAAAAAGAGTTAGCATTAATTTTCACTTTCACGTTCAATCCAATAACCCTCTTTTCTTCTTTTAAGGCAGATTTTTTGTGTCTCTTTTCTCGTTGTTTTTCCTCATCCAAATTACCATCATCATGATCCGTCGCCACTGAAAATGAAAAAGAAAATCATTGATATTGAGCCATGAGAGCCAGCATTGCTTTCCTCTGGGCGACCCCTTTTGGCCTAAAATTAGTAAAGTCAATAATTTCTTACATGCAGAAATCTATTGGAAATCACGGTTATGAGCACGACACTCACCTATTTATCGAACGGTTTTCTTGAAACATAACGCATTTGTTTTAAAAGGAAATGCTACAATTTTTGTCAATTTTATTTATTTATTTATTTATTTTTATTTTAAAGTATCAAATGTTTTTCAAAAATTGAATTCAATAAGAAGAAATCAGTCACAAATTCTCTCTTTATGTCTCACGTCCTTTCCCTTTCCCTCTTTTTTAATTTTTTTTTCATTTTTTCATAATATGGTTTTACAAATCTTATGCGCACATGCAGTATCATTTTGAAAAGGTCAGTTTGATTTTTTTTCTATTTTTTTTAATGTTTAAAAATGATATTACTACTCCAAAATGCCTTATAGCTGTTTTCTTGAGATTTATTTGATTCAGTATGGAGGGGAATTATTTTCATTAAGGGCAAGGAGTAATTGATGACATACTGTTTTTTTTCCTCTATGTTCAAAATTACCAAATGTTTCATTAACCCCCTTCTCTATCTTAGGATCTTACCTGGGTCTCATTACAAGCATTGAGAATTTTTTTCATATATCTCAACTGCCAAATTACCTCTAGATAAGAAAATCAACAACTCTACAAGAAAACCAGTTGCATTCAAAGAAGACACACAATAATTGCTAATAGTTTATTTCGTCTTTTATTTTAGAAAAATATGCTGATTTTTTTCCCCCGATAACGCCTTGATGAATATATTGTCTCTTTCGTTGTTTTTTTTTAACAACAAATTTACACAATATTTTTTTTCAACACATAGTTATGGTTTAATTATATAAAATAGAAAAAAAAGCTGCATATGTATATATCTATATCTATATCTATATCTATCTATATATATATATATATATATATATATATGCATGCATACATATATGTGTGTGTGTGTGTATTATGTATTCTTATTACACTATTACCCATAAAATGCCCATGTTAAAATTGATATCAAATTCCAGGAATTTTCGAAATAAAAAGAAAAAAAACAACAAAAAAACACTCCAACCCACCCTATTACCAATTTAAACAAATATGTCTTAGAAATTATTGGCTTTTGCGTTTCTTCGCTTTAACTACCTTTCAAAGAGAAAGAAATAAAAATTAAGCTTGGTTCAATAATAAACTAAACATTTTAGAATAATAAAAAAAAGGATAACCACATATTGATCGCGCAGCTATTTATTTATTCCAAACCCAAAGAAACCCAAATCTACCAACTGGGGAAACAATCCTATCTTTCAGGATAATATTTCCCCAGTATTTGATTGTGTGGAATGTGATGTATTAATTACCATCATTCATATTTCTGTATGTTTAAGAAAGTCAAACATGTTTAATGTTATGTGAAGTTTTACCTAACTGTATTATTTTTCCCGTCATCTTACCTTTCGCAGTTTGTCTTTTTCAGTATCTTTCTCTCTCTTTCTTTCTCCCCCATTCCCCCGTTTTTTTCCTCTCTCTCTGTCTCTTTCTCTCTCACTCTCTCTCTCCCTTCCTCGCCCCTACATTCTATCAATATGAAACCGTTTCTCCGAAAGTCTTTACTCTATTTATGATCAAATTTTCTAATTCTTCCTCCTCTTTTCCTTGCTTAAAAACAACAACACCTATGATTGCTGCTGTCACTACTGTCACTATACTTGGGCATTGATGGTACGGTGAAAAGCGTATCCTCCCTAAGATTTGCAGGGACCCTTCTATCGCGGGGGGCCTGAAAGCCTGAAAGTCCTTGTTGTGGACTGGCTATAAAAAAGCAACCAAACTACTACTTCTATTACTACTACCACTACTGTAACTACTACTACTACTACTATTACTACTACTACTACTACTACTACTACTACTACTACTACTACTACTACTACTACTACTACTACTGCTACTATTTTTTCTTCTTCTTCTTCTTCTTGCTTTTCTTCTTCCTCTTTTTTTCTTCTTATTTCTTTCTCTCTTTCTTTCCTTCCTTTTTTTTTATTCTGCGAATTTTCAAAATCTCTTTTATCTTCTTTTTCCTAGCTGATAATCGAGGCTTCAAACTAGAGCTCCGAAGCACGCAAACTATCCATGTAGAAGTAACAGAAAAATTGTACAAGAATGGTGTAGCTAGAGATATGAGATCTCCGTGCCCATTGGATTCCCACGATCATCCAAAGTGGGTGCCTCCACCTCCCAGTCGCGGAGATTTAGTGGGAGGGCAGTAGGGTCGTAGGGGATGTCCTGGTAGTCCTGGTAATTTGACACATAATCCTGGGAAAAACACAATAACCAATATTATTAATATAACATGTCATACTCATGTCATACACTTCTAGCTTATGTGAAAAGGGTGTCTCCGATATTAGGTTTAAAGCTGCAATTTCAAGTTGTGTGCAGCACTTAAAAGTCTTGCTGTCCGTGGCGTATTAATTTATTAAACTGGTCTTAAAATATACATTAACTGTGTGTTTAGGGTTCAAGTACGCCGGCATTCCCAGGACTTCCAGGTGACAGGTATTAAACTATGCTCTATAGTTAAATGGGCCTTGCCTCATGAATGTCGAATGTCATATTTCGGATTTTAATCCGTCCTTGCAACTCGAATAGTAATTTCCCCTTGTTTCTTTGATGTACCTTGGCCTACGCCAGCCTCATCGAGCGACGGCTTTTTCACACCTCATGACTGTGACTGAGGATAGAGGGTCTGTTAGGATCATTAGAAGTCTAATAATGGTCTGTTGTGTAACGGAATAACAGAGCAGATAGTTACCGGACCTAGTTGATACAGATCTGAAATCTCAAGCAACGTGAGCGGGAAGACGGTTCATGGCATGCACAGGCTAGGTCAAAATGGAAAGACTGCCGAAATCAGATTGTGCTGACACGTAGCATAACATGAAAATAGTTGTTCAGTTGTTCAGCAAGACCTTTTATCCTTTCGCATTTATTTTTTCAAATCAACACACTGCTGTGTAGAAAAATGGCTCGTCATCCTGAGGACTGCCCAGTTTGATCAATTTTGTCGCATTGATTCGGATGCATAGGATGCATAGGAATTTCATATTGACATACAACTGAGTTACTCGGCCAAAAAAAAAAGAAATAAAGATCTAGTTCTACATTTTGTTTCTTTTTTCTTCCTGAGTTTTATTTGTCTTTCTTTAACTAAGCAGGCTCATGATTACTGTTCGATTTGTTCGTTTGAAGTGAAAGCTGATGTCTTTTTCATAACATGACAAACATTTCATAAGGCACATTTGATTAGAACGCTTTATAAACCATTTCACCAATAATTTTATTACAACATCGTAAAAGATGAATGTGAGTTGGTGGTTGTAAAACTTTTACTCTATTTATTTCATTGCCTTCCACCACCATTGCATCTTCAGGATCCTTAAAGTTATTTATATGTTTCTGGTAGTGTGGTATTTGTAAACGTTTTCTATTACAACATCGCAAACAGTGGCATTAAAATATTTACACATTCGATTTGCTGCCTAGTTCCTTCCTGTTTCATTCCGAAAAAAAGTTTGAGAGCCTTATGTTTCATACACATCTAATGAAAGTGATGGTTGAGACTCCATCATTGAAAATCTTCAACGCATAAAGACCGTGCGATCAATAACAACTTATGTGCTAGTTTTATTTTCTGTTCCAAATATTTATGAGAAATTAACTCAAGAATAAAATTTGACTAATAGCCGGGGTACAAGATTGTGATCCTACACATACCGTCACAAGAGCCATAAAGGTACCCAGCAAAAACCCAGCCAGGGTGTCCACTGGATGGTTCTTGTTGTCCTTGATGCGAGATGTGCTCACATAAATCGCCCAGATGATATACGAGCCCTGCACGGTGACTTTCAATGCAAAAAAATCGCTTGAGATTCCGCGCTCAATTATCAGCTTGATAGTAGCGAACAACAGAAAATAAAAAAGAGAGGTTTAACAAAGAGAATTATAAAAGGTGAGTCTCATTTTTGTTCATCGCTTTCTCATCAAAGTTGGTAAAAACCTGGTTTCACTACGGAGGATGATCAATATTATAAATGTGTCTTTAAGTGTAATGGTAAAGTGAGGAACGTGAAACTTTCTACAAACTCAGTTAATACTCTATAGACTGCCATTTGCGTTTTTTTTTTTTCTTGTTAGAACACTTCACCTGAGAGAAGCCTCCACCAGAAAAGCAACTAAGAATATCTGCTCTCTCTCTCTCTCTCTCTCTCTCTCTCTCTCTCTCTCTCTCTCTCATTCACTCTCTATTTATCTATCTATCTCTTTCCACCTCTTCCTTTCTCTCCCTCTCTCTCTACCTTTCTCGTTCTCTGTCTCTCTCGTTCCCAAACGTCTGTCCCGTAGTACGTATGTGCGTTTGCTGAATGCAGGCTCATGGTTCAACATGTGACAAGATTGTTTAAATGATGAGTCTTTAAATGTAAATCCAAACATAATTCTAGAGATCCTTTCTTCCCAAACTATTCATATTAATTCAGATGCTCTTTTGATTCAGGGAGTAAAAACAGTCTGGCCAAAGAGCAAAATGAGATAGACTTTTACATCTCAGCTTCTGGAAGCAATCATTGAAACTCTAACCCTAACATGGAAAGAATCGAGCATCTGTATGAAGTTTTATCGTATCATTCATGGTTTTCACGAACGATGCCTTTCGTACCCTAAAATATAGTCAGCATGAACTTCACAATAGAGCGGCAAGGGTTTGCCTGTGTTGTGGAGGTTCCGGGTGTAACTTCATTTTATCTGGTGCTCATGACTGACGTAGCCAGCTTTTATCAATCAGCTTTAAAAAAATGTTCCTGCTGTTAAAAAAACGTCGCTCGCTACTAGCAAAGATCTTTGAAGTGTTCAAATGGTCACGTCGACTTGAGTTCAAATTAAATCGTAAAAGGCTCTTGTCTCATTGTCCGTCGATCAGAGAAAACAATACTATGCATGGTATACCATTGAAAAATATTTCTTAAGACTATGATTTTGAGGAAGATATGAGCAAACTTTATTATTCAGATCAAGGTATCCACATTGCTATTCTCATATCTAGACATGAACCCCAAAAAGGCACAAGCTTTTCTCAGCATGTACTTAAGATATCTTTCGGTTGGACTTTGCTCTTTAAGGACAAAAAAATCTTTTAAATCATTGATAGCTACTCAAATGTGTCCATTTCCATGAATGAAAATAGCTTTATCATGATGAATTCATGAGCTTTTAAAAGTCATGACTCTTAATGCACGAGAGTGAACTTTATAAGAACTAATATTTCAATTTACTTTCCAAGTAAACGAACTGAACAGCTCGATAATTTTTATTGAAACCTTTACACAATCCGCTGACTGTCTGATTAAGTCAATTAATGTTTACCATCTTTTGACACTTTCCAACCCGCAGCATACTTTTCTGCTACTTTTACCAGTATTTTACAAAACAGGTTTTGAAAGATTTGAGTGATAAATATTTTAACTTGGATTTTGACTGCGGCGTGGAGAGCAGGTCGAATATAGTATTTGATTATTGAAGTCCTAAATCTCAGCTTTCAAAGAAATAATGATCGAGCTAAACATCTAAACTCTGAAGTGGAGCTTTTTTATATACTAATTTTATTTAAAAGAGCGTAGCTACAGAGGAAAAAAAGGCAGACTCACGTTTCAGGCATTTTGAGAAAAGCTGAAATTAAAGTTTGAAACCCTAGCAATCAAATGAATGATGCACAATTCAAATTATTTTGATAATAACATAAACAGCATTCATTTGTGGAGAGATTCTGACGTTTGAGATACCTGTGCAATTTCTAAACTAGGAAAATTCAACTATTTTGGAAGGTATATGTGTGAATGGACTCTGACGTTTTTTCCCTTTTTTTGGGACATTGCCTTTATTTCCATTTACCACGGACCAAAACATTACTAAATTAAGTAGCCAAAAAAGCTACTTAAGAGACAACTTATCTTAAAGGAGTTTTGCGCTTTAGCAGAGTGGCTTGTTAAGTTATGTTACCATTGTGCTGAACAGACACATGTGTAGTCATTAATTTTGATCCAGGACAGCTCACCTATGTGAAATTGGTACTCGGTTATATGGACTCTTACTCTTAATTCAAGCCATTTTTCCCCTTATCTTGACATTAAATTGTAAGGCATTTGAAGCAAACACAAACCAAGCATCGCATTTGAAGAAGAAAAGGCTAAACATTCAACAATTATAATTTATTTCAATTTGCAACAATATCGTGCAACGGTTCGTTGTCTTTGTCTTCATGAGGCAGGGCATCATAAAAAAGCCTTGTTGGTTGATAACTTCTTTAGCAGCTGAAAGTCTTTGTATTTTGAGGAAGATATGGGTATACGAACCCTGTACATCCTTTCTGGCTCCCTCCCACATGCCCTAAAAGCTTTCCTACGAGGGGGGTAGATGCTTGTATGGAGAAAGGCACCATTCCATGTCTCCCTGTGGTTGAAAACTTCTGGATCATTTTCTGTTGAGAATACAATTTCTCTTAGGGGTGAGTAGGGATGGGGCAGCTTTTCTTGTAGAGGGATCTCAAGAATCCTGTGAAGTTCTTCACAATGTCTTGCTGCACCTCAATGATATAGTACGGTGCAGGCTGAGATCTTGCAGCTTTGAATCTTGCGATCCAATCTGATGGAATGCTGACTCCTGCCTTTGTGTTCACCGGTCCCTTATCCCGGTTGTATTCCATGTATGAGTGACCGCGTTAAGGGAATGTCACTCTGATGGATTTCAACCGCTGATTGTGGTGGACAAAATAGTTAAAGAATCTTAGCATCGTGTAGTTTTTATTCTGACCCGCACATGGGTCACGAAAAAAAACTCCAGATGGGTCACCTCATCGCTCACCTGGTTGACTATATGGTGATACAAAAATGATGCCACCTCATCTGATCCCTTTTTGGCCAGTTTCATCGTAGCAATACATGTATACATGATCTGTTGACCGTTGGGTATTTGAACGATTGGAATGACAGCTTCCTGTTGTAATAAAAGTCTTTAGTTGACTGATGTGGCAGATTGAGGTTTTTCTGATAGCCAAAGGTGAAAGACTCTAAATGAGGATTTGTTTTAGCCCTTTGCTTGGCATCTTTCTTACGACGGAAAAAAAGTTTCAGCCTTGCGCTGGTGAAGATCTCGCTGGTTCGTCAGCTACTCTACCTCTCTTCTCACAGCCTCATTTGGTATGTCTCTCGAAGTCTTGATGAGGACCTCAATCTTGGCTTTGAATTGATCACATGTGTCTGATCTGGGGTAACCAAATGAAATATTAAATTCGGTTTTAAAAATTGTCCTATACGATTCATAAGGCAGGCTGTCGTCAGAATGCTTTTCCTTGATCACCAAAAACATCTTGTGTATATTCAAATCTGCAGGCAAATGAAGGCGGCGAGTTCTCTCCTGCGAGTAAAGGGATTGCCTCCCACGGAACGAGGATATATGATCCCTTATGCGTTGCTTAAGTTCATCGAACATTTTGGAAAGGCGACTTGTGTGCTTTCCACGACCGTCAACAGGCGGCTCCCCTGGGGAATACACACAAAAAAGAGTAAAAAGCCAGTTAAAATTTTGATTTATACGGGTTATAATACTGCTCGCTCATGATGTAATTGGTTCACAGGCTTACCAAGTGGACAATGCAGGTTCAAATTACATTGGGTGAGGATTTTTGTGGCACTGCTTTATTAAACTCAGCTGCCAATGAGTAGCTCAGCCATTTTGTGCAAATCAAAACACAACATCTAAAGGAACCAGCTGCGGTGCTCAACACACAATGTCAGTGGCTAAGGACATTCGCACGACAAAAAATGTAACTAAGGCTAGGATATGAATATGGGGATAAAGTTTTATGCTTCTACTTGTCAAACAATGTGATATCAGCACAACTATTTTGATTCAAGTTTAATTCACAAAAATCAATCAAGAAACCAAAAGAAAAAAATTATAATGAACAAGACCAGTTTTTCAATTACTGATATTATATGGGAAGAACAGTCATAAGTCAAAGGTTTCAAAGTTAGGGTGCATAAAAAGTTTTTTTTTTTCCCAAGCAAATTTATTATTCAGTCCAGCAAAGAAGACCTGTGGTGGAAAATATTACTAAGCAGAGTCTATGGGCAGACTTACAATAATTTGTATTACAATTTCCAGATTATATAGTATTCCTGTATTGTAAAGAAATCCGTGTTGTGGGGTAAAATCATTTCATTTTTTTTCTTTATTGTAGAAAAGATACAGCAACAGTTATAAAAGATAATTTATTATAAAGTGTTTACCATTAGTTGTAAACTTTTCTTGATTGCTTCAAGTCTTCCTTTCTTGATGCTAAATATGGAGAGAAATGCTTGGAGACAGACAAAAGAAAAGCCATCTGGATCCTCGTCACCATCGCTCTTGGTAAACACTTTGTAGTAATAGCTATTGCTGTTGCTCTTCTCCGGTTCGTCCAGACAAGGTCTGTGCTGGCTGATCTCGGTGACCGTGATTAATGAAGCTAGATAAGAGTCCTGAACTTCAAAGAAAAAAAAACCATAAAATAATAAATTTCGATTTCACATCGCATTGAGTATCACGTATCACATAGAATATTGCTAAGTAAATGTAATTTCAAACCTAGAAAGATAAAACTTCTAGCTAAAGTTTTAATAATATAAGTAGCAAATTCACAAAAACATGCAACAGTATACTACTATAATAGGTCCTACTAGATCTGGTTGTTATATCTTCTTTCAAAAGTAAAATATCTCCTCCAGGCCTTAAACAAAAATCACTCAGGACAAAATACAGTGAAACAGAGTACAAGCTTAGGGTACACTCTAGGCTTACCAATGCAAAACTTTATGCAATATTTTGGCCTAAGTTCAAGCCACCTTAAGAATAAAGATCTAGTTCAGGAAAAGAATTTAGTTGAAATCTAAATCAGTGTCTGGAAATAACATTACCAAATCTAGGTTTAGATTGGATTCTGGTTTAGATCTAGGTCTAGCTTCTAGAAATGAACTATGAAGCAAAAAAAACCTCCAAAATATCATTGATCCATCAACAAAATAAAAATACAGAAACAAATTAAAGACAAATCTTAATCTAGATCTAGGATAATCTAGATGTGTGAAAGATCTTAGCTAAAGATAAAATGTGTTGCACTAACCTGAGCATCCTTTGATGGAAAGGCATTGAATGCCTCGATGAGCCTGACTCTGTTTTTCTCATCAATAACCTCAAAGCACTTTAACCTTGTCCAGTGACAGTCTGATCATGTAACATGAGATGACAATCTCTGCTTCTTTGCCTTTTCTCTGGCATTTCCTTCTTTTGTTCGTTTTCGAGGTTTGTCTGTGATCTCAGGGACAACTTCGTCGGCCATATTGTCAGTTACACAAAGGAACAGTTCTTTTATTGGCTCATTGGGTCATGTGACCAAGCTACTTAGGACCCAGCTGTTTTTTTCATTGCACCCACTGGACTCTGTCTTTTCTTCGAAAGGATGGTATATTTTGTACACTAAATTTTTCAAGGACTATGCCATTTTTTCATTTTGACATTTAACCAGACCATGCTTTATCTACCAAAGCCTATAACTCAAAATTTCCAAATTTTTGACTGCCGTTTTTTTCCTCTGTACTCTTCATTGATAAATCGGAGTCGGTCACTCATGATTTTTATAAAAAAAAATCTATTATATTTTGTTTTTTACAACCGGTTAATCCATTTCCATATGAAAAAAATTGAAGCGTTTAAATTAAGCATTTAAAAAATTTCGAGTGCATAATATCAATATTTTGAAAAATTAGTTTCTAATAAAGTTGTATAAAGTGAGAGATTTTAGGGATGATTAAGGAAGTTTTTAAAAAGTTAAAGCGCCTTTTTGTATTACTAAAAATGTTTTCTCTAACCCAATTTCTTACTTATGTGTGTGTGTGTGTGTGGGGGAAAG
>BLXT01005595.1:962445-974269 GCA_019648995.1 Plakobranchus ocellatus
CAGGCTCCTATTCTTCGGCTTCACTCACTTGCATAGCCTATAAACAAGAAAAATTCTTAAATCAAGATATTGAATTGATCATAAATCTAGATTAGATACTGTATTTCTTAATCTATAGTATATTTTTGTTTATATTATTTTATTTTCTCAATGGGCCTAGTTTAGTAGAACTGGAGATGCAATGCATGAAGTCCCTTTCTTTTCTTAATATTTCTTTTTTAAATGACAAGGGTTAAAGTTGAAAACCATAGCCCATCGTGCGAAAAATGTTCGAAAAATGCCCGTAAAATTAGAGCGTAGAAGAATTAGCCTTCCCAACCTTCCAGTTTAATCCAAGCCTTTTTTAGTCTTTCTCTAAGTCATCGTAGCATATTTTCTTTATTTTCTATATCTGTCATTACACAAATCTTATCTTACAATACAAAAATGATGCCTGTATTTTCTCAATGAAAATTAAAATAGCTTGATCTCTTCCTTCCGACATTATTAGCTCACGTTTCCGATGGAACCGAGTCACTCTTTTGGGAAACCGATTCAAGGGCGTTAATAGGGTCGCACGAATACCTGTTGTTGGATTTTGTAAGTTACTACTTAAATTCAGGCTTGCACGGAAAATACTTCATCAAATTAATTCTGTCGAGGTGGAATCTCCTGTAAACCTCCTCTATTCACAGAAGCAAACTCAAATCTTTTCAAGTGAACGACAGCGATGTAGAAGCAAGCCTTGTTGAGCAATACTATCGCATGTCATGTGGAGTATTCCTTTGGGGTCTCCCTAGCCTTGCTATCTACATGGACCCCATTCACATAGAAATTGACATTCAAATATAAAACTAGGTTTATGTCTGGTTTAGAAGTAAATAACATATAGCTGCTTTTTTTGCTTATTTTTTGTCTCTTTACCATTCATTTGTTTGGCCATGTATCTTTGACAATGGCCAAAAATACATTCTAGAAAAATCAAAAATATGATAAATAGAAACATAAGCACTGAAATCAAAATAAGAGTTATAGAATCATATGTATAGTCAGTTCTGCTATATGGCAGTGAGTGTTGGACAATAAACAAAGAAAACAGAGAGAAAACTAGAAACAGTAGATAATGTGGTTATCACAGGACTGATGAGGATATCATGGACAGAAAAATGTCCAATGAATTGGCACCGTCTAATTTGTGGTGATCACTCATTAAATTATAAGACGGAGGCAGCTAAATTTTTAGGACATGTTTCGCGACACAAGGTTTAGAATTTTTAGCAATCACTGGAAAGATTTAATGCAAACTCTGTAGCGGTAGAAAAAAGAATAACTTTTATTGAAAGTCTTCACTAATGGGCAATATATGACAGTAGCTACAAGTACTTTATAATGTCAAAGAAGAACAGCTTCAGTGGAAGAACATGATCACCAATGTCTGGTCAAGACAAGGTACCTATACGGGAAGATCACTAATGCGTAATCTCATTCAGACTGGAAATTAAAATTATGTCTTTAGAATGCTATAGAAAAGTAAGATCGATCGTATAACACATCACATGCTGTGGCCAGTCCTTCGAGCCCATTAAATACTGCTAAGCATTCACGTCACATATTATTTCACCATCTCCCATGATCGTGAGCACTCATTTGAAAATAGTTTGTCTATTGCTTTTCTCATATACGCCTTTAACGCATCTCGTGCTTTGGGAAGCCTGCTAAATTTATAGATGCATGTCGGAAACTGACATATTGTTCATCAAGGGTGTATGTTACCAGTTGTTTCTGAGCACTGAGTAAATGGTTTTGTGAATTCAAGGCAAGCACAGAGCATGACCAGCCAAGCATTTTGACGAATTTCAAATTTTTTTAAAGCTTGTGAAATTTAGTATATGCTGATAATAATTCGAAGTAAAACCATATATCTATAGAAAGTAAAGATGTTTCTTTCCATTTTAAGCTGGGAACGACATCGGAAATCAATGTTTATAAACTATGCTGAATAAATTGTAAAGCCTTGGGTGTCAATTAATAACTGAGGAAACGATAAAGAACACGAAGAAACGAAAATTCGGAAAAGCAACAAAGCACTAAATGCATTTACATTAGCTTCACGCGTATATCTACAAAGTCACGGCCTGAAATTGAGAAAAATAACTCAAGACCTAACACAAAGTTTGAAATAAAATGAAAATTAACCCCGAGCATCTACATTGGTGACAGAATATCTGTACTAATCTGTTGAAACATTCAATTTAGAACTTATATTCTAATAAAGCTTAAAATAATATAACGTAGATTAAAAAAAGAAATATTGGCCCAGATTTTAAGTGGCTGAGGGGCAAGCATGAGATCCCAACCATAAAGTGTTTTTCTAAACGCGTTTCTAATATTCTGCTCTATCTTTTCCTCAAGTGATGTTACATTTGCAGTTTTCGAAAACTGTTTAATAAAAATAACTAAGCAAACTTACATGATTTGCACCCACATGACAGTGCACAATACTGCAGCATATAAGTGGGGTTCACTTTGCATTCTCCTATCTTTGCCCAGTAATCGCACCCCACATTGCTATTCACACACTGGTCGCAAAGGCCACAGCTCCGAGGACAGGAGTCCTGCATCATCTGGGCCAGGCTCGGGTCCTGGCAGTTTCCACTTTTGGCCAGGTCAGCGCAGTTATTCAGGGTGTCCTGACAGACTAATTTTTACATTGATCATAAGACATAAAAATTTGACTCATATTGACTCATATCTATCTATCTATCTATCTAAATAAATACATCATGTTATATAAATATAATCTATATTATAACAAAAAGGCCTTACGACATCTAGGCTTGACGTTTATGCCCCTCCTGAACCATTTTATGCACAGCATTAATTTTTCGTAGAACATAATCTACCTATCTTATTGTCGCATTTAGTAAATAAAAACCAATAAATACTTACTGAGTTTTAAAAGTTATATTTTATTATTTCAACAAGCCTATTTTCGGCAATCACACACACACATACACAAAAAGGCGCGCGCGCACACACACACACATACAAGAGTTTCAAACCAAAATACTACCTATTTGGTAAAGAAAAACAAAATAATGCGATAACCTTTGAATCTGTGGCTATGAAAAGAGATTTAAAGCAGCAGCTAACTATCATATAAACGTAATAATTCACCTATTTCACATTAAGCAGGTAAAGAAACTGACATTCTTTCGTCTAATAAATTATGAGTTCAAGAGGAAAAAATTATTTGGCCAAGGCTTAAAAGCGAAAGTGAAACAGATAAACGCGAAAGTTTTATAGATTCTAGATCTAGATCTAGATCTTGGCAATCTATCAAGGTTACGCCTAAAGCCTAACATTGGAAAAGTCTGTGAGTTTGGTTAAACCTTATCGAGATTCGGTAGGCCTAGATAGAGATCTTTAGAGACTGCTCCATCTGAATCATAGATCAAAATCTAAGTTTAATCTTAACTGGTATTTTATTGGAACCTAGAGTCTAGATGTAGATCTAGATCCAATCCTGGTAGCCTAGATCTAGGTCTGGGCCTAACCCTGGTGAATTTCAATCATCTTGATACTGTTGGATCAAGAATCTAATGTAAATAAATGCATATTAGGATCAGTTAAGCAAAATGTAGCAAGTCTTTCCCAAAATTTAGTTCCAAGATTCTGATTATATATCGCCCAATACCGAAATTTAGAGAAGGCCCTATCTTGATATTGTTGGTCAACGCTGAGATTATGATTGCAAACCAGGTAGATCTAGCAAAATTAAAATACTAGCCTTGATTTTACTTAGATCTAGAATCAGTATCTCGATAAGTAAAGATTTTTAAAGCTTTCCTCTCCATTATTGAACGTGAATGTGAATAATGATCCACATGATTTCACAGTTATCGGAAACGTGATTTCACGCAAAATTAGGCGTTGGAAGATTTTACTTAGGCCTAACTTTAATTATCATGGCGCTTTTTTCACAACTACATTTACATTTAAATTGTGGTAAATTACTACAAAGCTAGCTAGATCTTGAATACAAACTGTCAGTCCAATATTTTGGAGTCAAACTTATCATATTATTGATCTATGCTTAGATTATTGCAATCCCTATCTGCAAAGTTAATAGGCCTATTTTAGATCTAGATCTAGATAGCGGAAATTTATTTCAAGTTTTCTTTTTGTTCGTGGCATTAATGAAATTTAGTCGGTGGTATTTTTTGTATAGGCCTACATTTAAATTATATTTCAGTGAATGCAGCACAATAAGGATCTTGAAATCGGATCTTGATTACTAGCGTTCACCACTTTTGCATATCTTCCATTTATAGGTTTTCTGTCTTCTTTTTGGGTGGCCTCTTCTCTTTTTTTTCTGATACGAAGCATTTATGAATGGTTTTTCCTGATACAGTCATGCCTTTTTTCATTTCCGAAGTATTTCATCCCATTTAATTTATCACAGTGGATTGCGACAAAACCTTGATCTTCAAATGATAGCTTGATTGAGAACTTTCACTTTCACTACCTTCCATTCCAAGGTGTTCCGGTTTTGGGGCGACCTGTTCTTCTTTTTCCAACGACTATGCCTTCATGAATGTTTCTGTACGGCCTAAACATTTGTTCTTCTTTTCATTTCCAAAGTATTTCATCTTTCCAGTTTATGTTTTGTTCAGGATTTAATTCAGACTTATCTTTGTTTTTAGAGACTTCAAGCCCCACTATTTTTTAAATTGGATATTATATAATGATTTATTTCAAATTATGCAAAAAGTCAATCTTTAATTGCTGAAACTTTCTCCAAGTCAAGATATCACCTTCCAGACTTCAGGATCCCGCTCAGACAAGGATTAATTGAATTGAGGTTGCATCACATTTGGTTTACTTTTGCTCTTAGTGAAGGACAAGACATCTCGAGTTCATAAGCATAAATACTGAATGAATCATGGCAGCTGCTGGATTAATTTTTAATCAATTTTCGCTGCTCCCAGGCCCTTCAAAATTGTAGAATGCAAAACCCATTTATGGCTGACATGAAATGATCCTCCGTTAAAAATCAAACCTTATTAAGGCTGCGTTATGCAAAGTACCTTCGTTTGGTTTATGTTTTTGTTCTGGGTTTTTCACTTCATTTGCCAAAGAATGTCAGTTTTTTGCCTGGCACAAAAGCAGTGATTATTCAATCTTATCGAGAAATACACTGGAGTAAGGCTACATTTCAGGTGGCTAATTCTTTGGTTTTCCATTTTGGTTCATGGATTTTTTTTTAAGCGTTCTTTGCATTTAGTTTACTGCATGTATACCCGTGTTAGGAAATTATGGTCCTATTCAGGTTCTGAGAAATCAGCTTAAAGTCGTAATGTTATAAGACATTCTTCAGCATATAGGTTAAAGCAAACCTCGATTTATATGCTTAAAAACATAACTTTTTAAAGTAAGTGAGTATTTTTTGGTTTTCATTTACTAAATGCGACACTAAGGTAGGCAGATTATGTTCCACATGCATAGCACGTTCAGAAGTTCAGAAAATTGCCTTTTCCTTTCCCATTCATTTGATTATGTAAACATGCTTGTGTTCATATATACATGAGTATATTTTTTTATTCACACACACACACACACATATATATAATATATATATATATATATATATATATATATATATATATATATATATATATATATATATATGTGCTTATTTTTATAGATATGTAACATTATATGGCCCTTTTTAACTTTTACTAATGAAATGCCATTTATCATTGCGAATTTTCACACGTGTTTGCATGCAATCCAAGAAAACAAAATTTCAAGTTATTTTATTTTTTCTTTTACAAAAAACGAACCGGGCAAGCATGAAGTAGAGATAATTCCGGAAGTTATACCTCAAAATCAGGTATACACCTCTCTCTCTCTCATATATAAATATATATATATGTACACATATAATATCTACTATTCAAAAAGTAGCATTTAATGTGCGCTTTGCTTTCAGTAGCCTACTGCGACAGAGTTGCAAATGGTGAATAGTTTGATTAATAATGTATAAATCTGTTGAGCAGCGTACACACAGCTGATATCATTGCGAAAAAATTAAGATTTGCAGAATTTAAAAGTTGGGCAAAAATGTCCAATTTCATATAATGAGGAAGAAATTGTTCTATAATCAGCAGCAGCTGTTGTGGATAATCATGCAGTAGAAGGAGACTCGGCTCTTTTAATCTAGATCAAAGTATCACAAAAGTGGATCAAGCTCTTTATCTAGATCAAGATATTCCTGCCGCGCAAACTCATAATCCGGCACAATAATATGCTAGGCAAAACTATTGACTTAAGAGACAAGCTCTCTTTGTTGCTCTAATGCTCAGGTTAAACTCCCCTCTCTCCAACCTCTCACTAATGCTTTATTCAAAGTCTTCACTGAGAACATCGGAGAATCAAGGGATTCCAGGCAAAATATTCGTTCAAACAATTCGATATTCCCATTTGCATTTTTGGATGTCAATGAAGATGTTTTGCCGGCAGAGGTTTACAGTTTCCTTGTTAGTGGAATGACAGACACACTTATACAAACACAGATATATATATATAATAAATATATGTATGCACACCTATCTATCTATTTACTTCTCTCTCTAATTATATAAACACACACACACAAACACAAGTCGTGTCTTATATAAAACGTGAGGCATATCATTCAATTATATTTTCGTTCATAATTTTCAAAACTGCAGTTATTAATTTCAGTTTAAGCAAAAAAATGAGTCGTCTTACAAAAAAAATTGTGGTTATTTTTCATAAATAAATCCATAGCTTATCATTATCTTATCTTATATAATACTCTTATAAAGACTCATTTAGGTAACTCAAAATCCCAACATAAAAAGTGTGTATCGTAAACCATTAATTGCTGGATATTTCTCAAGTTTTGGCTCTTCAAGCTGAGAATTGGAGGTTTGCAGAAGATAACATATGGAAAGAAGATGTGATTTCTTCAATTTGTATATGATTTTAATATACTTCGAATTTATAGTGGTTTTCTTGTTGATTTTTTATAAAGTGTGAGGCATTCAATGTAAAAAGGACATTAAAGTGTTAAAAACTATTATTTTTCTTTCCCGATATGACGACGCGGCAAAAATTGTAAAGCAGCATTGCAGCCGACTTGACGTTGCCCTAAAGCAGATGGATCGTCATAGTAGCTACACTCATTGGAACGTGTGGTTAAACGCTAAACGCTGAAAATGTGTGCTTTATTTCAACGAGCAATTGTCAGAGAGTCAGACAATTTGTGGTGCACTATCTCTGTGTTAATAGACATATTAAGATAAGTACTAATATAATTATAATCATAAAACATTATTATCAAAATAAGTTATTGTAGATTTTTAGACTAGATAGGATGTTAACTGTTATTTTGCATGCATTAACGCACACACACACGCACACACACTCACGCGCGTGCGCGTTTATGTAGTATTCTCAAAGTATGCTCTTACTTTGGGGCAACAAACTTGATACAAAGTTATTCTCCTCAACACTGTTGATGCTAGCAAGTTCCGAGCCCATAGTTTTACACGACGCCGATGCTTCGTCCCACGTTTGTTCGCCTCTTTGAATGTAATAACAGCTGTTTTCAAAAGGGAACCAATCTTTGTCACATTCATAAAATTTTCCAGCTGTAAAGAAAATAAAAAATGATATTTACAAGAAAGTTGATTTTTATAGGAAAAAAAGGAGAGATTTCAATAACTTACGCGACATATTCTTACAACAAATGTTTTATAGGTCTTAATGAAAAGACACAGATCTGTCTATAAATTAGTGAAAGACCTTGGAATGAAGAAAATTGCGCTTTCCTGTCCCAACAGGACAAATCATTCTTTTGTGATATCAAGCTTTTTTTTAACCTTTCGAAACTTAACTTTTGGACGCTCTGGTGTTGAGCAAGATTCACGGTAAATTCGTTTAAATAGTAATACGCTATAAGCAGAAGATAAATAGACTTTTACGTTTCATGCGAGAATTTAATGGAAAACGAAAGAAAATCATTAATGCACGTGCTTATGTCTATGCGCCTATGTTAAAAGAAAGGCTCAAACAAAATGTATTTGTACTTTATCAATCTATCCAAAAATCGTACCTTGAATGAATTTCAAAAAGAAACGGGCAAATTTTGGCACATATTGAGGCAATTTCTTTCCTGCATAAAACATCATTTTCGTGCTCTTGAAGAGAATGAGCGATCACCCAATTTTTCACCATGATTTTCGAAGGGTGAGACTGATTGGTTGAATGATTGATTAATTATTATTTCGTAACCCTTATAAAATAAGCAATAAATTTCTTTTTCATTTAAACATTGGCAATGTGTAACTGAATTCAATGCTGAAATTTATGTAAACCTAAAAAAAATTAGCTTTTCTACTTTTAAATAAGCCTATGGAGAAAAATCCAATTATTAAATTTAACTATGCAATTCAACAGTGTATTTAACATAATTTTTAGAGGTACAGGGAAAAAAAACATGTAAAGAGTATGAAAAAAAAAAGAAATGAAGATTATATAGATGAAAATTATGTATTACAAAGAATATTAAAGAGAAAGAGAGGAGGAGAGAGAGACAGAGGGAGCGTAATAAGAGAGAGAGAAAGAGAGAGATAGAGGGAGAGGGAGAGAGAGAGATAGACAGACAGACAGACAGAGAGTCAGAGAGAGAAAGAGAGAGGTAGAGAGGTAAAGAGAAGTAGAGAAAGAAAGAGAGAGGGAAAGAGAGAGAGAGAGAGAGAGAGAGAGAGACAGAAAGAGCTGGAGTGAAGAAGAATAAAGTGAATAAGTAAACATTGTTTTAAAAATATATTTTAGAAAGTATGTCTCCGTATAAAAATGTCATATTTATATATAAACATCTATAATTTATTGATTGACTTATCAATAATATCCTTTAGTCGATCTATCCTATAGATATGTAAATATTGCTCTATAAGTAGATAAAAACGATTGTACGAGTATGTGCAAGAGAAAGAGAGAGAGAGAATGAGGAGAGAGATAATGAAAGAGAGAGAGAGGGGAGGGAGATATTGAAAGANNNGAGACAGTCAGACAGACAGACAGACAGACAGACAGACAGACAGACTGACAGACAGACGGACTAAGGTAATATATGAGAAATACATCTATAAAAGAGATATGAAGCGCATAGTTTATTTTTTTTTGTTTTTTTTTTCTTTTTTTCCTTTTTACAGTGATGTAGTTTAAAAAAATACTTACCGACTGGTTTTGGGGTCGTGTACAGGTTATCATTGTCTTCTTGGACTGAAAATATAAAATGATTGAAAAAATTTTAAAATGTTTTAATACTAGAAACAAAGGAGGTAATTTTTCCCCGTTTCTACTGACTTAATTAATGCTAGCACAATAGTAAATTCATGGTAATTAACAATATAAAGCCAAAAAATGGCAAACACGTTATATTAAGGACCGATCGTTTTAAAAGATATTCTCTGTAAGGCAACGTCTAAGGCAGACATAGAGGATCAAAAATGGTTTGACACGCAATTCTTTGGTCGGAATCTCTCAAAAACTCTTTTATAATCGCCTCTCTTACTATCTGTCATTCTTTGCACCTTCTAAAAATGCTGAGCTTTAAGTAATGATTGATTCTGTTAAAAAAAAATAAAGAAAACTAATACATTTGTATGCGCCCTATGCACGAAATGCACAGTCATAAAAGAAATCCTCAAAATCTAATGCAATCTCATTAGCATAGGTCAATCAATGAAAGATGTAACAAAATCCAAATACTTGGCTAAAAAATAGCATTAGATAATAAACACACAAGTGAAAAGCGAAAAGGAGTAGCCATGGCCTCATACATTAGATTAACCGAGAACGGGTATGGGCAGAGGATCATGATTGTGAATGTGTGTTAAAAGCAGGGCACCTGTAAAAGAAAATTCAAGTACGCCGTATCCTAGTTTTAAGATAGATATATTGATAGAAAGAGACAGGAAGCTCGCAAAATGAATGGCAATTACTATTTTTTTTTGCACATAAATTTCTGAAAATTATAAATATATATCCGTGCGTACATATATATATATATATATATATATATATATATATATATATATATATATATATATATATATACATATACCCACATAAACGTAGTACTTTTTGTTTATACATAGATTGTGATTCACATACGGTGTTTTTCACAGATGACTCCATAAAAATGTTCATTCTTCTCAAGAGACCACTGCATGGTAGATTTCGATAACGCCACAAATTCTTCATTTTGCCTCGTTTGTACACCTATAAGACAAATATAAAGTAAGGTAGAACAAAGGACAAAAATTGTAAACACTGAATTAGCACAAAATGTTTAAAACAACACATTATGTTCACCTAAACTGACACTGGATTATTTTAACTAAAACAGCCTGGGTATTTGAGTGTCCCTGAAAAATTAAAATGATTGGAGTTCAGATGGCTAAAACGTTCATTGCCTCAGAACTATCGCTGGTTCTCACTTCTCAGCCTGTCGGCAAAAAAACTCCAAACTTTTAATAACTTTTGGCACTGAAAAGTATAAAATGAATTTTGGCTATAAACGTATTTTTGTGGTCTTTTAGGGCCACAGATCTGTAAAAATTCTTAACAAATGCATCTTCCATCTTTTTATCGCACAAATTTCAAAAAGTTGCTCTGAATATTGTTTTGAAGAATTAAATGTTAGTTTCTTATAAAGACTTAGGAGTTTATAAGACAGATCTAAATTTCGCTCTTGACGAATTTCACTCAAGTTAACAAGACTTAAGAAAATGAATTATATTTAGCTAGTTTTGGATGTTCTTTTCTTTCTTTGTCGCTACGTATTGCAACAGAACTCATATTTTACTCACGAAACATCTTTTGTTTTGTTTAGAAACAACTTGATGGGATTCAAATTCATTCCTTAAATATGATGAGCCATATAATTATTGCAGCAAACTAACAATTTTTTTTTCTCCACCTCCTCCCACCTGCTCCCCCTTTTTCCTCTCCCTCCTCTTCCTCCTCCTCCTCCTCCTCCTCCTCCTGCTCTTCCTCCACCACAGGCCAGGTCTGAACCATGAGTGAGGGCTATCATATGTCAATCATTTCTATAATAGAGCGCTCTCAGTCGCTTCAACGTGCATTGAAGATTTATCAATACTAGGAGGCCTAGAATTGACCAAATTTTCATCTTCGAGTAAAACTTGCTTTTATGGACAATTGTTTAATACCGGATTTCCAGTTAAAATGGCAGTTGGAAGAGCCATCCTCCCAGGTCCATCCCGCCACACCGTGTAATGGTTTTAATCCAATCCAGAACTTTAGGGCTGAAAAATACTCGATGCGATCTGATTGAAGCAAAAATGTATGCAGGAGTTTTTGAAAACTGATATATCACGAATATGAGCAGCAACAAGAACAACAAAAGCATCAAGATCACCATCACCATATCATCATCAACTTCATCATCATCACGATCATCATCAGCAGCAGCAGTAGCAGCAGCAGCAGTACCATCATCATCATCATCACCAACATCGTATTTATCATTACATCGTCATTACCCCTTTCATCCTCATCATTATAACCGTCATGGAATATCATCATCATTATTACCGTCATAATATATCATCATCATTATCATCATTATGATGACCAGCATCGTTTTTTACCTCAACGAGAGTATAATGGTCGTTATCAGTATCACCATCACTATCAAAATGGTCAGCTATAACATCGTCAACTCATTACCACCCTTCCTTCAAACATGATGCTGACGATGATTATCAAATCTTTTGATACA
>BLXT01005595.1:982409-998582 GCA_019648995.1 Plakobranchus ocellatus
AAAGGGCATTGTATGGTTCAATGGTTGAAAAGTGAGGCAAAGGGAGATTTTAGCACCTAATAGCAAAATAGCTCAGCGTAAAGAGATGAGGAAAATGCATGTACATTTTGATGTGTTAGGTATAATTTTTTAACCAATTATAAATCACAGAGGAATAACCTGCATACAGACTTTGTTCAAGGAAATTGTGCAAGGCAATACGTTACAACATATTTCTTATAGAAGGCGCCTGTTAAAGATTATGTTAAACCACATGAATTTAAATGTTATAAACATGTTCTTTTTTTTTACAGCCTTTGAAATGGAAAATTTGTAAAATGATTTGATATACCATAAGGACAACTGCATACATCTATATATATATATATATATATATATATATATATATATATTTATATATCCACTAGTTTCAATTTTATTAGTTTTTCAGCATTTTCTTGAACTTCTTAAGATGCCAAGCCATTATTGCAGACAAAAAAAACTCATCTGAGCTCTACCTTGAGCGCGATTTTATGAGTTTGGCTGAAGCATTGCTATTCACAGAAAAATGTTCAACCTTTATTCAGGGAGATTTTTCATTCAAAAAATCTCTTCTTGTTCAAACCCAACATTGTAACATTTGCTTTAATCATGTGGCTTAAAATGTCACAGAAACAGAGTGGCAATACCATATCAAGTTCAATGAAGAGGCTATAGAAGAAAAAGAGACAGATAAGACAAGAGCAAACGCAAGTTCTCAAAACAACGAAAAACAAAATGTGCTGCCTTATGCATGCATTTGCAGTTTGAACTTTAAGCACTTTGTGTAGAAGCAAATGCCCTGTATTTTACAACTAAACCCAAAGCACATAATCTTACAGTCTGCAATCTGGTCTCTGGTAGTATGTCCTGTTATGTGTGGAACCGAAAACAGGGAGAACTCACTGCAACTGATTTTCCCTCTTGCACTAGGCACTATTAAGAGAACATGGACAAACTCGAAGAGATTGTCAATTCTAGTGACGGTTGCACATATAAAAATATAAATAATACTCTAGCGAATGATCTCCAACAACTTGCCAACTCCACTGGCTTGACAATCCGAATATATTGTGTGTGGACATACTCACTTGGAGATGAAAAACAGCCTCAGTCTGACTGAAAGAGCGCTTAAAGAGCGACCCATCAATGCTCAATACGACTATGCGCCAAAGAAACCCTTATCCCTTTACTGTTCACTACCCAAATCATGACTTTTTCATAGGAATAGTCCTTACAACACCAGAAGGCCTAGTAAAGAAATTGTAGATACCACGATAACTGCTGTACACTGCTTTAAGCACACTCCAGATGACAGCGGTGAAAAAGAAACTTACCCTGCACAAGCTTAGGCTTAAAGGTGAGTTCAAGGATATTCCAGTTCAAAGAGACTATGGAAGGAAGAAAACTGAAGAACCATACAGCATTTGAGAATTCCCAAAATATTTAGGCCTACCAACAACCGCAAGAACTCGAGTCTGTCATCGTAGCAGATTACCGTCCATTTTAGGACCAGCTTTTACACGATTAAGTTTTTAGGCGTCATTCAAAAAATAAGGTTGTAAATAATGTATTTAAAGTAAACAATTTGAAAAAAGAAATTTGCCTTCCTCAAATTATTTCAACCAAAACTTTATCTTTACTCCCACGTTCTATTTTCTGCAGAGACAACAGATTCTGTGAAATGTGTTTGTGCAATCTATTTTAAAAGTATCTGGCTAAAAGGAGAGGTCCAAACTTATTGCACGATTTCTGTAACGGGTAGCCATGGCTTTGAAGAAAAGACATTATGTGTAGAAATTCACTTTATTATAAAACCAAATGCATTGTATACATTACACTGCCTTAACACTCCAGGCAAGTGCCAACTGGGCTTTATTTTTAGTATTAAGAATGTTTAGTCCTCGTGCCTTCTTGTCCTCTTTTCCACCTTCTGGTGTGGTAAACGAACTTTATAGAGCAGGTTTTTGTTTGTCTTTCTGGCTTCCATTATTCTTTTATCTAACTTCCTTTCAATTAACATTGTACTCTACTCTCAGCCTTCCATTTCTACGTTTTTGTTATGGAAACGTGTTTGTATAATTTCCAAAATTATTTGATTTCATGCTGTTTGTAAATCCTATATTTTCAACAAGCATGACGATTTATTTCATCAGCCACTTGTAGCACCTTTTTATACATTTATATACGGTGCGATTTTTATTATATAACTTGAAATATCAATACCTTAACGTATAACAACATAATCATCCGCTTCACTACATGCTTTGATAGGTTTTTTTTTCTTTTATACTCATTGCTTTGGTAAACAACATCGTCGTAAGCCTGCAACAAACACATCCTGTACCAATTGCCAACCTTCCACCTTATCTGGTTTCAGCAATTATAACCGTTACAAACAGGAAGGTTGTATGAAAATAGATTGCTACTGACACATACAGGAGTGTTGAACAGGATGTTTGAGTTTAAAAAAGTGTCTGGCAAATTCGGCCCCTGTCTGTATCCTTCTGAAGAAATATTCAAATTCCTATGATGGAAAGATTTAGCAATTCTTGGGAAGATTCACTCTAAACAAGAAATTTTATCTTTCAAAGCAACTATTTAGGAGAATTCCAGTTCTACTGATCAATTTTTAAAATGTTGGTTACAATTGTGCTACTCCTTGTTGTGCGAGATAACTGTTCAGATCCTAACTTCAGAAAAATAACAACGACCAGTCTCTTTCTTCAGTGTGAGGTGAAAAACTTTCACCTAAATCAGGCCAATCCCTGTATAGTTATGTACCGGTATTTTGATGACGCTTTGTTGAAAGAGGCTGGTGGAGCATGAAAGGTAAAGGTCATGTTCAGAAGCGTGACAGTGCTGGAGGTTCACACATCTATTTTAGAGAGAATAAAACAAAGGCAACCGACTTTCTAGATTCCATAAGGAAAACAGCCCATGGTATGGTTTTGTAATTTGTTAGAAGAAGAAAAACGTTCTTTGAGAAAAAAGATTATCGAAGGATTGGACTTTTTCGTTTATTTGCATGCAGTCATAAACTGTTTTCTAATAAATAATCCGATAAATCATGCGCATGAAATTGTTCATTAAATAATTATAATGAGATGGAAAGAATCTGGCTTTGTCCGATTTTAAGTCTCACTGTCAGCTACATACCGTAAAAGTTTTCAAGTTTTACGATCAGGAATGTTCTGGTACGAAACAGATAAAAAATTCAGGTTCCCGATTGTATAAATTATGTTTTAATACGTTTTACACTTGAAGAAAACTAGGTTTAAATTGAATGGACTTTTTTTTTCAAATTAGTCGATTCAGTTTTTGCTAAGTTTATTAACTTGTACTTACCTTCAGCTCCAATCCAAAACGTAGGAGACTTACTATCTTCTTGTAATTCATTCATATATTCTTGAAATGCCTTTGCATGATCCTCTCTGAAAAAAAAAAAAATTTCTACAGTCGAATAAAACAAAAACAAAAAAACAAAAAAAAAAAAAACCCCCCCCCCCAAAAAAAAAAAAAAAATTAAAATTAGACTACAGTCAGTTAATAACCTTGAACGAGAATTATTTTTTAAAAATATAGGCAACGACATGAATATAGAAATGAAACATCTTCTATCAGGCATTATTGATTGTTACACAAACTTTTTACTCCGAACTTATCGCTAAATACGTTTGTTACCTACTAAGCGATCAATGGCCCATCTGTTGGGCATGTTTTTTTTTAGCAAAAAAAAAAAATCAGCTAGATCTATATGTTATAAACACAACCAAAATATGAGGATAGACTGAAGTAATATTTGTTTGGACGTAACTTTGCACTTATTGATTGTAGGTTTATGAAAATCGTTTGGACGTAACTTTGCACTTATTGATTGTAGGTTTATGAAAATCGTTGCGAACACTTTTTCACAGTTTAATTGAAACGCGTAAAATTGTGAATATTTTGTATCATCTTAAGCCTCACGCTGGTCTTAGACGCGTCCAAATAGGTGGATGATGGGGTTTGCACCGGATAGTACAAAAGAACTTGCCGTGAACCGAAATGCCTGAGAGAAAGAAGATTTCATACCAGACAGAGCCCGCTTTGCTGCCATAAGGCTAACTAAGAAAAGTTTCTAGGAAAAAGAAACATCTGATTATAACCGAGGTAGAAAAACTTGCTCAACTCCATCAGGCAGTCTGTGAAAAGGGGCAAAACTCCATCCGCAGACCGCTTATCAAATTATTTCTGCGCTATAAGAATTTTAAACCATGACCATAGAGTGTGCAACCCTGACAGATAAGCAAGATAATTAAAGTCCGAGAGACTGATATATATATATATTTATCCACATTAATCAATTTAGCAATCGCTCATTGACATTTATCCAGGAAGAAGCAGCGTCGGATCTTCAAAGGTACTCAACCAATTTATTAAGGGTCTCTCCCGTCTTATGGGGCTACAGATCGCCGGAGACTAATTGGCAGCACATTCAAGATATTATGCACTCGAAAGCAGAAGATGTGCAACAGAAAAAACAGAACTAGAGCATCATAATCATAAACATAGCATTAACATTATTTGTTTTGTTACAGAAACACACTTTTAAGTCATCTAAAGTGAGAGTTTTTTTAATGCTTTCAAGCAGACAGAGATGTCAGCGCAAAAGTACCATCCTAACATTGGTCAGAAAAAACAGTAGCTGAACAATCAAAACCAAAATCAAAAAGGGGAGATCGGAGTATCAGGTATTTAAGAATCAAAACAAAATTTTGACTGTCTGCTGCCCAAATGGTACGTTTCTATCTCTAGAAACCGTTTATACATCTAATTTCGATATTCATTACCACTGTCGGGCGACGACCACATGGGGGGGAGGGGGGGGGGGGTCATCGAATGTTGACAGTACAGCTGAATTGGAAGATCAGCGAAAAACGATGTACATCGAACTCTAGAAACGGTTCAAATAAGAAGCGGATGTTTTCTTACAGGAGAGATTGGCTATGGGTGCATCACTATGACGCAGAAACCAAAAGAATGTCGATGTTGTAAGCGTTAAACTTTGAAGGATGCGAAAATGTTCAAAACTGTAGCGACAGCGAGAAAAGTGCTGCTTACTATTTTGTAAGACTCGGAAGACATTGTGTACATGGAATTACTGAAATCTCGAAACATCCATATGCTGCAGGTTTACATGATCTGAAATGTAGATTGAAATGGGCTCACACTGAGAAAATAGCAGTAGTCTAGCATGACAACGTCCGCCCACCCATGTCAGCTCTTTTTTTATGACGCGTCGAGCGCCAATAGTCTGAGATAATGTTATATTCTACGGCACTCCCAAAACTTTGCTTATACACACACATAAACACCACATTAACATAGAGTCACACTCACCCTTAAAAATGACATTCGCCCTGCAGATCAATACGTTCTTGAAATTAAAGCAAGACAGACTACGATAAAATAGCTGTTCTACCAATTTCTTATTATATTTTTAAACCAACAATGATTGAGTCTTTAATAGATTTGGATGGCCCAAACTCACGAAGGTATAATGAGCAGTTCTGATCCTATATTTGCGCAAGCGTCTTTGGCATCATCCCAACTTTTTCTGTCGGTGTAGATTCTCATACAATCTCCAGCTATAGGGTACCAGCCGTGTGGGCAAGATTCTGGAAAGTAAAGTACATGTCTCATGGTCAAGGTGTATTTGTGCTTCTAGTAATTTCACACTCAAAAAAGGAACATTCTAAAGAGAATTGAATTTCAGATTTTGGCTAAAAAGCTTTAGATTCCTTGGATTCAAAATACCAATGAGGAAAGTGAGTATCGTCACTCACATAGCGCCACACATAATGCAAACCTAACATTCAAATGTTACACGGGAAACTAAGAATTCATGCATAAGAATTACACATCAAGCAACGTTTGGTACTGTACTATTTTCCTGGTGCTATGAATGACTTTTATTTGTAAACCAGCCTACCCCGTTTCTGTATTTCTTCATTTAGTTCACAACTATGTTAAGTCGATCAAAAATATAAGCTAAGGCTTACATTAAGTACGATCCAGATTTAGTGCATACTAGGTAATTGCTCTAACCTGTTTGGTTGCTTGTTGACTGTTTTCGACACTATAAGTAAAATTGTATTTCTTAGATGTGACTTTTGGACCAAAAAAGTCGATCACCAGGTTCGTCACAGAGGATGCATTTTGACGTAATATAAATGTTTGGAAGCTCTTATGATCAAAAACCAATTGTGAATCTATAGAACACCTAAGGCTACAGTTTAAGATGTTGATACTTACGGCCCTAGTTTCATTATTATCTGTCGAGAACTAAATGTGACTATCCGTTGTGGTTTTGTATATCTTCAGATGCTTTTGTTTTGTTATATTATTATTAGCTCAAGAAGGTTACTTTTCTGTTCTCGTTATTGTGATTAAAAAGACAGTTAACTTAGGCAATACTATTTTGACCTTGCAATATCATTTTATCATCAGTCCTTCGACAAAAAAGTCTTCCATAGATGAACTGCACATCTGCCTATTTTGTTCCTTTCAGGTTTTGCTCTTTTTAATTTGGCTTTGGGCTCACGTCTCTGTGTGTTTTTTTTTGTTTTTTTTTTTTGGTCTTCTCGAACTGGCTCATTGGGGTTCCGTCTTAAATCCATTCCTACAATTGTATTTGTCTCTTTTCTCATGCGTCTCCTATCCGTTTTCTTTTGCAGATCTCAAATTCTCGATTTGTGATCTTTCGAACTCTTGAGAGGTCACCACTGGATCTTTCATTTTTTTAAATATCGACACAAACTTGCAATCCATTGATATTTTGGTAAGCCACCAAAATTCATGTGGCATAAGGCAAAAGAGACAGAATACTGAAGTTGGATATTCCTATGACTGGATGTTCTCTGAGGGCCCAGCTGAACCAGACCCTGTTTAGAATATGTGGCTCGCATCCTTAATCCTTGTTTCAATAAGCTATTATATATAGCTCTTCAGTTCTTAAGTGAGAGATTGCCAATGTAGAAGTTCTGCTCTTGAGTGTTTCCTGTTTCATTGCAGTTTGTTGTAGGAGTATGATTTATCTTCATACGGTGCGGGGTTAGTTGGTGCATAGAATGAAATACTCTTTTAAGTTGAGGCTTTTAGTGAAAGTTTTGAAAATTCCTGAATGAAGACGTTATGATGAGATGAAAGCAATTTTTTTTCGTTTGGTCTTTGCATTAATCTTATTCCTGCAATGCATTCTCCGTTTCCGTCTCGGTGACAAGAGTAAAATATAAGATTCTTCCGATAAAACCCCCGGTTGTTCAAACCCGTTATATCTCCTTTGTCAAAGATCCAGATTATCTAGTTTGTACAAGATCAGTTCCTTAACTTTTTAGACTGGTTTTACACATTGTAAAATAGTCCTAACATCCCAAGTGCTACTCAGGAAGTGTCTTGGACAAACTAGTATACCCTTAAGAGCCCCGTCTATCTGAAGCAGCCGTTCGCGGCGGCAGAGGAATATATGAATATCGAATTAAGGCTCTATAGCTGTCGCCATAGCACCACAGTATTATCATTAATTTCATGGTTTTTTAACTAACAAAGCTATTGTTGATAGTCTTGAAAAACATGAACGTAGAGAGAAACACAAATGATGAGAAAATAATAAAACATGAAATTTGAAAACCATTAATCCCGACAAAAATCAACGTCATTGTCATATACTTAGGGTGACATTTTTTGCTTCTTTTATGTGCTTTAACTGGAAATTTTGTCTAAGAACATTTTTAAGCCACTCTATGAGAATGTGATTTTAAATCTGTTGAATTAAATTTGGAGATGTTGAATATCTGTACACTTATTTTAGAGTTTTAATTGTTTTCTTGAGCATGCTATACATCATGCTTACTTTAAGCCTCTTTGCTTACCTTCTTTTCGCTCGCACACATAACGATAATAATTAAGGCAGTTTTGGGACTCAACGGTTTTTCCATAGACGGCTCCACATTTCCGACTGTTGCTTACGTCTGGCTCTTTGTCATCTGCCCAGGGACTAAAAATTGACGATTAGATGCAACCTTGTGAGAGTAAAACTTAATCCAACACTCGAAATTTATTTTCACATAATCTTGAATGTTTAGTACAGCTTAATCCGTGTCTGAAACAAACTACTTAAAGGGCAAGGTAAAAGTTATCAAAAAGAAGAATTCTCTCGCCTATTTTTTTACAATATGCTCATGTTTGCAAGCACTTTTCAAGGAAAGCTTAGCTGTGCAGTTGTTCTAAAAGACCACATCTATATCGAAGGTTCAAGCCATCCACTAGTATCTGCAACGATGGGAACCAAACAGCAATATGTTAAATAAGTGTGCATTAAAACTTGATAATTCTTCCTCCAAGGCAAGTTTATTAAAACTGCTAAGTTTTAGTCTGATCGTATTAAATCTTGCTATATATCGACCGTTACTTTCGTTATAGTCTTATGCCTAATGAGGGTCCGCCGTAGGAAAGGCATGCTTTTGCACCGGTGCGCTAATTTCATTCATGGTCACTTTTTGCAATTTTAAGGAGTGAAGTTGGTTTAACAAGTGTGCAGAGACTTTATTTTTTAATCAAGAGTACATTTTAGAAAGGTTTAATATATCAAAGATGCGGTAGTGTCGTTCCCTTCAGCCGTGAGCGGCCGATTATATCGGCACTAAGTCCGATTTTGTGCTGTGACGGCCGACCAAATCGGCCGGCCAAAATTGCTATTCAATTGTCTACAACTGTTTCCACAATTTTACGGATGATACACATTTCTACCAATAATAAATGCCACTTCCGGAAACAAGCTACGTTCACTTTTTTCTGAGGTATTTTTGGCCGTTTTTATCTGAGTTTTATATCATCGATCCCCGGCCGAAATAAAACAAGCAAAAATGACCGATTCTGTTGCTGCGCCTTCTCTTAGGCCTTCAGCAAGAGGTAGGAAAAGACAAAAGACAGAAGCCAACTAGTTTTGAAAGATTTGCGGATGAAGCAAGTGATTCAGAGGACGATTTTGCGATTCCTCATGTGGATCTAGATGATTTCTTCTTCAGACAGTGATGGTAGTGACAGTGATTTGAAGTTGGACCTAGAGTTGAACAAGATCGCCAGGCAGATGGCAACGTATGGGTGCAAATGACAAGCGGCACAAACTTTAGACCTGTATTTGATATCAGTTTTACTGTAAGGCAGCCTCTTTCAGGCAGGAACATTCCTGAACATTGCATAGACCCAATAGACTATTTCAGTCTCTTTATTTATGATGACTTTTGGCAGACTTTACGGAGAGAAACAAATAGATATGCAGATCAGTTTGTGGGCTCGGATGCAACAGTGGCTTGGATTGAAAGTCACCCGTGCAGTAGATACACTAAATGGCCAGAAAATCAGAAAATAGAGTAGACATTACTTAACTCAAGAAATATGTCGGACTCTGGCTGAACATGGGACTTACTGAGAAAAAAGTATGCGACGATTACTGGACTATCAGGAGATCCCAGCAACTCCGTATTTCAGATCCATAATGTTAGAAGATGAATTCAATCTCATTTCGAGAATGATTCACTTGAACAATGCTGAGAGAGAAATAGCAAGAGGTGAAGATGGATATGATCCATGGTGTAAGGTCGATCTAGTCAACCAAAAATCGAAGCTCCACTATGTTTCATCTAGGAATTTGTCTATCGATGAAAGCATGATAGGCATGAAAAACGGATTCGTGTTTATTTAGTACATGCCTAGCTTAGCCTAAAAAGTTTGAACTGTGCAATAGTAATGGGTATGTAAACCAATTAGAGATCTATGCTGGACAGAGCTGGACACACGGCATGATGAGGCTCAAGCATATGGTGTGGTCGAAAGACTCATGAGAGAGGGCAATGTGCTAAACTTTATCTTTATACTGAGAATTTCTACACAAAGCCAAAAAAGGCGGAGTTACTTTACACTGCAAAACCTTACTTACTGGAACAGTCAGGGCAAATTCAAAGGGCTTGCCACACGGTGTGAACCAAAAGCTCCAAGTGGGAGAGACAAAATTTTGGCGACGTTACGATTGTGGCATGTTGGCTCTATCGTTCAAAGAGAAAAAAATCACAGAATAAACTAGCTCTTCTCATTAGCACAAAACACAATGCCACCACGGAAGAGAAATTAATCAGGGGTAATGCTAAAAATAAACCCTCAGCAATTTTTGACTACAATATGGACATGGGAGGGATTGACATCAGCGATAAGAAAATCTGTCATTATGCTTCTTAAAGGTCGACACGGAGGTACTGGAAAAAAATTTTTCAGAGCCTCTTAGACATTTCAGTTTTGAACAGCTGGATTATTTACACTTTGCACACAGGAAAGAGATTAGACAGAGACAAGTTTTTGATAGAAATAGTGGAAGCTTTGTGTGAGGGCCACGAAAGGGTGCCAACTCCTCCGGTGCGCCCAGCTGTGGAAATGCCTCTGCGTCACAGCCTTGTTCTGCTTGAAGGAAAGAAAGAGAAGGACTGCCATGTTTGTAGCGATAGATTTAAAAACAAAAAAGAGCAGCACAGGAAGAAAGTGATCAAGACATTGGTGTCCGGCCTGTAACGTGGGATGCCACGAGCGTTGTGAGCCTCAGCTCGTGCATGTCACCAACAGGGCCTGGCGAGGCGTCCACGTCGACACTGAAGGTCACTGCCCCTTAACTTGGAGTATTTTGTGGATTATTTTTTTTTCTTGAAATAAATTTACTTTCCAAACTCATTTATTGTGTTCATTAGTTGGTTCAATTGTTGTTCTTCCTTTTCGTTATGTTGTTATAAGTAGGCCTATTGCTCCTACACAAGAAAAGTCAATGCAATGCATTTGTTCTCTCAGCGAATTGTTTATGGAATTTGGCCCAAAAATACACATTTTTCATTCAAACCCCATAAACCATATATTTTTATAAACTGGAATAATAGGGCTGCACATTTACATGTATGAACATTTCAAGGTTGTATATAAGCATACTTTTTATTATCATGTTCAGAGCTAGATTCATTTTTTTTTTTTTTGGATACTTGACAAAAATATTTTGAAGGTCAAAATCAAGGTCACGCTTTTGCACATTCGATCTTAAAATATAGATTTTCAGAAAGCCCATTTGTTTCGCTTTCAGGAAATATATAGTTACATGGGGTTTTTTCCCAACTACAATCACCCATAGTTCCCAATTCAATATCCCTTGATAATGGTAGAAATTCCCCCACGCCACAGCACAAGTATATGCCACGGCTGCAACATGCAATATTCAAAATCATAAAAACAAGTAAATTGAAATAACATATAAATTCGGCCTAAAACGCGAACACTCGCTATGCCCAAGACATAATAAAGGGTGCAACTGCAGATGACAATAAGCAACTAAAGGCAGATCAAGAATTAAACAAGTATCTCATCACCATCGTAAAACAACAAGAGAACAGTTGTAAAGCACATTTCGATTCGCCTCTTTAGAGATGACATTATGTATAATAGCTCTCAAAAGAGAGAGAAAAAGGGGAGGAGGTGGGGGGGGTCTTTAGATTTTTTTTTCTTTTAGAAAGAGAGAGAGAGAGAGAGAGAGAGAGAGAGAGAGAGAGAGAGAGAGAGAATGTTAAAAATCTCTAGTTCATGAAGTGTAGAGAAATTCGGGATGTATTAATCAAACCAATAATTCCCCTATGTAGATTTTCAGCTATCTAATAATCGATTACAAAAAAATATTTCCTTTCCTTCAAATATATCACAAAACGGATTTCTATGGATGTTTTTCTCTTTAAAAAATGTTTACCATTAACACCTAATGCGTTTTGATAAAGTCAGTACATTGAAATTAAAAGGCCCGCATGTAAAAAGCAGTACAACATATTATAACTATGATCATAAATAAGATTGCATTTTTAATTATGTACAGCACTAGCACTATAGATAATATTCATATCAAATCGGTACATCAAAGTATGTTTTAAAAAAGAAGAACCACCCACACAAAATTGAAATTTTAGAAAAATTATATAGAAATGTAGGTTTTTTAGTGTACTTCTGTCTTTGGTATTTACTAACGAATCCAAGTCGAATATGTCAAACCATATTTAAAAGTCATAGAGAGTAGAAAAAATGAGTTTGATTCCAGTCAAAACTGTAATCACAAATGCTAGAAAATCTATACGATATTTAAAGAATCCTATTGATACCTAAAATCAAGAATCTCTAACAATGACTTGCATAAAAATGAAAAAGGTATTTTTGATTCTCAATTAACTTTTAGAAAAGGCAAAATTATGAAATCGAAACTTTATGGTCTAATATCTCAAACTAAAAATCTTCACTAACCTATATTTAATTATAATCAAGCCATTTCGAAACAATTTTAGCTTATCATTGAAACGTCCTACATGTCGGAAACTCTTTCTCACTCAATATGAGCTGGGGCGTGAGCAAAAAAAAAATTTCATTGAGTAATTGTGCGTCTTAAAATGTAGTCTTCCGTCGAAATCTAATTTTTTTTTCTTTTTTTTTTTTTTTTTTTACCAAAAAAAAATTAAAGTCAAAAAGACAGTGCATACCTACTCCACCACCCGAAACAAATAAGTAAGTGAATACAGATCTTAGCAAACTCTAACACAATAAGCAGACTTAATAGAAAAAGCGTTAGTATACACCTTGAAAATTTCAGTTCCACAGAGGATTAACAGCAATGTACAATTTTCTTTCCCTCTATGCTTATAGCATTCTTCAACAGGACTATAATTTATACCCAACCTTTATAGATTGGTTTCTGCCAAGAATCGCTTGATGCTATTTATTCAGTTACAGGTCTAGCTGCCTGATTGATTAATCGACTACAGAACAGAAATTACTCCAAAAAACCTTACCAAATTTTGAACGAAAAAACAGATAATTCAACTGAAGAATAATTTAAAAGGTGTAAGGTAACTTCTCAGGACTTCTGAAATTAGCGTCTCCTCTCAGCGATCTCTTCAACAAACTCACAACCATCCTTTTATACCCACCACTCACAGCTTCCACAACTTATATAATACACGTACTAATAAGGCCAGTATCATACAATAATCCATGCCAGGAAATACTAGAAGTTTCAGTCTTATGGATCAAGGTTAGCTAAAATATCGACAAACGAATACTTTCATTTATTTTCTCATCAATAGGTAAACATTTCCGTGGATCTCTAGTGGCATCCAAACTTCACTAATCGCTTTTGGTCGCATATTTCATCCTTAGATTATAACTAGTTTTAGAGAAAAGAATACCGGACGGGTCTTACTTCTCTGAGCACGTAGATGCTGCCCTTTTTGCCGCAACATTGTGGTCAATGGTCTGTCTTACGAACCCTAGTATTACTTGTTAGATGTTGCATTATTCACTAGTGACTAGCTTACTGCCATTGCCCTTATTCTCCCTCTTAACTTACTTTCGGCAGAGTAAAGATACTCACACTGTAAATGAAATGGGTTGCCCATCAATCCCCTTGAAGCCATTCGAATCACCTTTGTCCTCTATCCCGATCCAAAACGGAGTCGGGTACATGTAACCTTTCGTTGCGAAGTTATAAACGAAGTCCTGCATTATCAAAGAATAAACATGATACCGATTAAAAAAAATGTTTTAATACAATGCTGCGAAAAAAGTCCAAATCAGTGTCCTTTGAAAGTAACGTTAAGACTTTATTGAAAGCTTCTGTAAAAGAGAATCCTGTATATATAATGCGACCTCAATAGTGTGATCTCAGATTGCCAGGCCACAGTCAATTCATGGTATCTGTAACAGGCTCTGGTGAGAGCAAAGAGTCAGCAGAGATAATTTTATTGAGGATATTTTTCAATAATTATTTGAGAGGTCATTATGAAAATAAGTATCCTTAAAATACAGCAAAGGTTTTGATCTTGACTTGTTAGTGATTCAGACCTTCAGGGGTAAGAAAAAGAACAGAAAAAGAATATAAAAATCGAATATAGTTAACTGTTGGTAACTATGTATAAAGGACTTGAAATCGTATCCTCATTAGAGACGGCACTTGAGATTTGGAAGCACGGATGGAGAAAGAGAGTAGCTTGCCTAAAGTTCTACTATTATCAAAAAGTTGCTGCGGTCATGGTTGTTTAGTGACGTTACACAATCATAGTTAGTATCTATTCTAATATTAAACACGTCTTCGATAAACGTGGGAGGAGGGGGGTGGGCGTGTTGGGTAAGGATTCGCCATCTTTTGACTTGTACTGAAACTTATCTTTATCTAGTGTTTTTTCAAACTTACCCATTCTGAGTCATCATTGATGACGACAAGAGTACTGCCAAGAGACTTGCAATCCTGAATTGCCTGGTCAAATTGCAAGGTACCTGTAGTCCTCTTATAGCAAGTGCGGGCCTCTTCAAAGAGAGTCCACCCAACAGGGCAGTCAGCATTTCCTATTAGAAGTAAGTTGAAAAAAGTTTTGCAATGTCGAGCACATAAAGATAACGATGGGCTCAGTTTTTATATAAAGGCAGAATCGATACTAAAATTGTCATTAAGGCAGTCCGAGATGAAACTATTTTTATTTATGCACAAAATTAAAAGATTCAAAGTTGGAGGAAGGCTGCCGTAACTCAAGCGTAAAAACAAATCCTTACTAGACTTTCTTATCTCTAATCAGTATAAGGGTTTGGAAGAGAATCAGTAAAGGAAGTTACTTTCAACTTAAAACTTTAGGTGGAATGAGCAAGTGGTTCTGAAATGGTCGACTTCTTTTCGTATCTCATTATCGTGTTTATGGGATATTTCAAAGTTACCTATGACATTGAAACAAGCGCGCAGGGATTGGAATTTTATTATCTCAATGAGGTATGATATCTAGCCTCTTCGTACGAACTCTTTATATAAGAAAAGCTTCGAAATGGTGTTAGAGAAAAGAAGAGTAACAAGATTTTATAACTGCCATATTTTGTCCCCTGATTTTGTATGATACAATGTCAACTAATGAAACAACGAGGCAAGTTCAAACGAAAAAAAAAAAAACGGCTTAGTTTTAAGCCTTGACACGATCTCGAGCTCGATGCGATCGCCCCTTCAACTTAAAGAAAATTTAAAGCAAATGAAGAAGGTACGTCCTTACTTTATCTCTATATTGCAGAAAGTTTTGAAAAGTCGGTTTAATAGCATTGCGCTGTGTGTGAGATGAATTTCGAAAAAAAAAAAATCACCACGTATGATAAGGTTAGCTACAGGCTATGTAGAACACAAGCCAACTCTAATGTCAGAATCGACTTCTAGATCTTAAGCTGGTAAATAACTCAAAGTTGCAACACATCAGGTTTTGGAATAATTATTATGTATCATAATATGTTCGATTTTGATTTCACATTGTCTTCATTCAGCAATGACCGCTTAAAACACACCTATCTGTTGATAACACCATCAAAATGCATCAGAGCAGACTGAAAAGAGTAAAGAGTCTATGAAGATAAATGAGCACTTCAACAATCCGTTGTCATGTGCCCAAAACACAAGTGCTTTACCTTTGCAAATCTTGTGGGGATTTTTTGGCATGAAGTTAAATCAAGCGGACAGATAGAGTTTACTAAAAGGCTATTCCTAATAATAACGTGTCAGCACGTCGCCTTATTCAATTGAAAGGCAGAAAAGTTTACACTTGTTTATTACATGCATCTTCGTTCCGCCTAACAAAAACAAATTCCCCTATTCTCTTGATTAGTAAACAATGGCAAAACGCATGTTTCGCAATTTGGTCCATTTAATTTATTTTATAATAAAGATTAATTTGGAGCCAAACATCATGTCTTTCAAAATATTGCGAATATATCTCGAAAGTTATCTGAAAACAATATAACAATTGCATTAATAATTTCATCAAAATCTTTCTGCTCGTGAATTTGAAATTTATTTTGTCAATCTTTCTCCTTTTTAGAGACCTTTGAATAAAAAACAAGTAATGGTAAATACGGGTTTGCAGCATTTTTTTTCTTTCCCCAGATGTACAAAAAAAGAGAAATAGAATTGTGATTGAAGAATTCATAAAGAATGTATGGTGTTTTCCTGTGCATTAACTTAATCCTCCCTTTTGAATTTTGTTTGGTTTTTGTTTTCCTTCTTTTCTTGTCATTTTTTTTTCTTTTTTT
>BLXT01005595.1:1011928-1024685 GCA_019648995.1 Plakobranchus ocellatus
CTCTCATCTCTCTCGCTCGACTCTTTCTCTCTCTCTCTCTCTCTCTCTCTCTCTCTCTCTCTCTCTCTCTTTCTCTCTCTCTCTCTCTCTCTCTCTCTCTCTCTCTCGCCGCTTTATCTTTGATCTATCTATCATTTATTTCTTTAGATGACCTATCTTAATAGTTACTGAAAGTTACTGAATTTACTGAAATGTCATATTTGCTTAATGCAGGAAGTTTAAACGTATCATTAGGTGGCATTAATTTGTAGGGAATGTTGTGTAGTATCTTTCTGTGTTTGAGGATTGAATGGTGGTGATTTGATACACTTCGGTTTGGCAAAAAAAAATGCCAAAAAAAAAACCAGGTTTCTAGAAAATTCCGCAAACATTCTCAACAATGTAGCAATCAAGTAAGTTTTTTTGAGATGTGTAAGTTTCAGATAAATAGTTTAAAATCAACACATAAAGAATATGAATGTAATCTGCAAGGCGAGGAAAACATAAAAAGTGCTAACAAATGGTGAAAATTCTTTAAGTCTTTGTGACATTGCTAGGACGTAGATTTTGCTGCATATATCTAACCTTGTATTTTGAAACTCGCTCAATCTTAGCTATATTTTATTGAATTGCATGACATTATTTATGTTGGATGCAGTATTAGAGGAGTAGCGGTTTCAACTGATGCAGTGAAACACTCCTACGACATGTGCCGCTATAACTAGTGTTGAATACATAGCCTGCATTCTATCTTCATTTTATCACCTGTTTTCTTTCTTGTTCTTTTTATTTATATCAGTTCATCCTCTTTATATGTAGGGTTGCTTTCCGAGACCGACTTTGATAAATGCTTATTCCTTATTTCCATATATCCCATTCAACGAGTTCCTGTGAGTTTGGGTTTGAATCCGAACCTCTTGTGCGACAACTTTAGCAGAGTATGTAGTGTACCCTCTACGAATTGCAAATTGCACTTAGAAGACAATTAATATTTTACCTTTAGACATGACAATGCATATTTTACTTTAGCAGAGCATGTTGTGTACCCTCTACAAATTGCAAATTGCAGTTAGAAGACAATTAATATTTTACCTTTAGACATGACAATGCAGATTTTACTTTAGCAGAGCATGTTGTGTACCCTCTACGAATTGCAAATTGCACTTAGAATGCAATTAATATTTTACCTTTAGACAAGACAATGCATATTTTACTTTAGCAGAGCATGTAGTGTACCCTCTACGAATTGCAAATTGCACTTAGAAGACAATTAATATTTTACCTTTAGACATGACAATGCAGATTCTACTTTGGCAGAGCATGTAGTGTACCCTCTACGAATTGCAAATTGCACTTAGAAGACAATTAATATTCTACCTTTAGACATGACAATGCAGATTTTACTTTAGGCCATACATACTTTCAATCACCAGGCTTAATCTTCATGCGGTACACATGACCTGAGAAGATCACATCTTGAAATCTCCACAGGCACGGGGCTTCATGTGACCTAGTCACACGATAGCACAATAAATTTAGACAGAACGTATGGCTTCGATACAACAAAAATTTATTTGTGATAGAATGGCGATTCAGATATACATATAGTGGGGGGACAACGGCTCACAAGTCCATCCTGAGATCCGCAGGGTGACCCTCTACAATGGGTTGGATTTCAAGTTCAAGGTGCGCCCCGTATCAGAGGTGGAGGGATCTCTAAAACATTAAGATCAGGATGGGCATCCAACCACAGTTCCAACATTGATGCATGTAACTGTTATTGCATTGTCTTCATGTCTTTAAAATACACTTACATGTCATAATAGCTATGGCAATTAGCCATTTGGAATAGAAAAGATGGCATTGATAAAGAAAATCAGAATCCAAGACAACTTATGACCCCACTTTAAAAAAGAAAATCATCATTTACAATATAGTAAAAGTGTACTTTGAACTTTGCATTCGAGGAGCATGGTCTACCATGATGAACAACCTAGAATGCCATTATCTATATTATAAAAAAGGCTTAACGACATCTAGGCTTGACGTTTGTGTCTTATCTCCTCTATGCATGGTCTTAATTTTTTGTGGACCATAATCTGCCTATCTTAGTGTCGCATTTAGTAAATAAAACCCAGGAAATACTTACTGATTTTAAAAAGTTACATTTTTTACTTCAACAAACCTATTTTCAGCAATCACACACACACGCACACAGGCGCGCACACACACACAAACACACACACACACACCTAAACCAGAAAAACAAAATTATACGTTATGATTTAAAACTGCGGCTATGACAAAGAGATTTAAAGCAACATCAAACTATCATATAAAAGTAATAATTCATCTATTTCAAATAAAGCAGGTAGATAGATCTATATCTAGATCTAGATCTAGATCTTGGCCTGCCCTAAATTTAGCCTAGCATTTAAAAAATCTGTAAGCTTGGTTAAATCGAATCGCGATTGGGTAGGCCTAGATGGAGATTCAGCCTAGCCTAGAGTCTAAATTTAGATCTAGCTTCTAGATTAGATCTTTAGAGTCTGTTTCAATTCATCGGAATCATAGATCAACATCCAAGTTTGATCTTAAATCTAGAAGTAGGTATTTTATTGGAAACTAGAGTCTAGATGTAGATCCAGATCCTGATAGGCCTAGATATAGATCTGTGCCTAATCCTGATAAAATTAAATCATCTTGATATTGTTGGATCAATAATATAATCTAGATCTACGTTTATTAGGATCCATACGCCTACATTTGGCACGTCTTTCCCAAAATTTGGTTCCAGGACTCTGGTTATGGGATGATTCTATATCGCCCAATACCGAAATTTAGAGAAGACCCTATCTTGAAATCGTTGATTCATGTTGAGATTATGATTGCAAACCAGATAGCAAAATTAAAAGACTAGCCTAGATATTGATTTAGATCTAGGATTGATTATCTCGATAGCTAAAGTTTATTTCAAGCTTTGCGCTCCATTATTGCTACAATAGTGAAAATTTTTACTGAGGCCTTACTTTGATTTCATGGTGATTCTTTTATAATTACACTTAAATTTTTAATTGCAGTGAATTACTAAAAAAGCTAGGATCTTGAAATTCTCTCCGAGTCAAGATGTCAACATCCAGACTTCAGGATCCTGCTCAGACAAGGATAAATTGAATTGGGGTTGCGTGACATAACAGTAATTTCATTTGGTTTACTTTTTCTCTGAATGAAGGACATCACATGCCGAATTCATAGGGCATAAATACTGAATGAATCATTGAGACTGCTAGATTAATTTTTATTTGATTATTGCAGGCCCGAAGCCCTTCAAAATGATAGAATAGAAGTTACCCCATTCATAGCTGACATAAAATGATTATGACCCTGTTCAGGTTTAGAGAAATCTGCTTAAAGTCATAATGGTGTAAGACATTCTCCAGCATATAATTTAAGGCAAACCTTAATCTATATGCTAAAAAATATAACTTTTTAAAACCAGTAAGTATTTCTTGGTTTTTATTTACTAAATGCGACACTAAGATAGGCAAATTATGTTCAGGAAAATGTATTTTAATTTCCCGTTCATTTGAACGTGCGAACATGCTTGTCTAATATATTCCAGTATATTTACTATGTCTTTTTAGACTTCTATACATTGCAGTCTGAGCCCTTGATCAAGATTATAAGCCTTCTTCACATCTCACGTGTGTCGGGGTTTCAGCCTGCATTCACCAATCAGAGCACTTAGCGTATTTTAGCGCGTAATATATCATAATAGAATAGATTCTCAAATATAATTTATTATTTTCCTTACATTGACAAAGCCATCTTAGCTTCAGACGGCTCAGTTGTATGATTGAAAGATTTCTTAGGTTTTTCTCTAGATTTACAAGTTATAAACAATAATATAGTTCTTGCTAAACATTGTACGAAATTAAGGGCGCACGATGGCTTTATAATTTCTTACCCACAACCGCCATCGCCATCATCATCATAATCATCACGTCATCATCATCATAAATGTCACAGTTCTTTCTGTAGCGTTCTTTTTTTCGTCTTCTGTTTTTTTTTTTTTTTTGTGACTGTGATAATGCATACTCTGTTTTTTGCCGAGATTCTCGTGATGCTTTGGACTGACTGTATGTTGACCGACGAGGCTAGGTTGGCTATTGACTCGCCGATGAAACGCCCTACAGACAACTGCTAAAAGATCAATTCTTTTGCCAGAGTCATATGAAAATTAATTTTTGCACGCAAGAATTCCATTAAATTTGAAGTAACCAAGGTCATGTTTCACTAACTTAACATCTACAAGTTTATTCCAGCAGTCCTTTTTTCCATGTCAGAGGTCAAGTAAGAGATCCTTTGACATTTCTAACCACTTTCCATTTTCATAATTTATAGAGAGATCTGGAGAATCAAAAGCAGTAAATGCATGAATGCTTTTTTAAATTTAAAATCAATCATCTATTTCTTTCTGTTCACCTTTCCATCCTTTTTTCTCTCATTGTGCCCTGGTATGCAAAAAAAGAGTAACGACACTTACTTTGGATAGCAGGAGAGTAAAAGTCTGACTGTTGTTTTTTTTTTAAACAAGAGACCCGAGACACATTTCTTACGCCTTAGTCCTGACGAAGACCTCCAAAGAGTCGGCTGCCTAAAACAGTTTGTGTGTCGTTATCTAGAAATAAGAAGTTTTTAACTTACTCTATCTATGGCAAGTTTTGTGGAGTGGTGCTGCATCTACATATTTTAATCTTATTGATGTGCTACTGTTATCGTGTTATATCTTTACATATATAAATACAATTAAAAAATGGGTAAGATCACTACTCAGGACACAATATAAACAATATAAAATCGAAGATCCAAAGGATCCAATTGCAACTGAATTGATATATAAATAGTTTCCAATTGAATATTATGTGGAAAACTAAACAGTACTCACAAAGTTATTTAAAGGTAAAGTAAAACATTCAGATGTTGCGCTGTATAGGCTTCGTCAAAGTGAAAATATAAAATGGAATGACGACAACTAAAACATTATGGTTACAGCCCAAAAAGTAGTGAACGCAACGTATTCCTGCGGTGATATCATTTTCAATAACACTAACCTGGTTTATCACGTGATTTAGCCTAAATGGGGCAAAAATGTAAACAATGCTGAGTTTCCGTTACATGCAGACCTATAATCTGTTCAGATTTCGGTATTTCATTATAGACCCATATTAAACATTTCAAAGCTGCAGAAAGGCTTGTCAAGTTAGTGATTTGGCTTTTTTTTTCTGAAGTTACATAATGGTAGAATGGATTTCAAATTTTATAAGGCACAAGAACTGAAAGTAGGCACCCATAACCCGTCTGGTGAGCTCAGATAGATGGGAAGCAACTATTCTTTTCACACAGAATCAAACGAAATTTACACCAGAATACAATTTATCAAAAGCTCCTTTCAACAGAGTTTTCGGGATAATTCGGGAACAGGTCCACCGATTTCTAGATCTATCTTCATGTGCTACCAACGAATCGAAGTGTTTGTGGGCGTAAAACTGTATATTTTGTGTGAAAATAGCACCATTTACAATGCAATTTGGCCGTAAGCTTGAGAAGATAGATCTAGGATCGGTGGGCTTGTTCCCGAATTATCCCGAGTTTGTAATTTACGTTTATATCATGTTGGAGAAAAATGGTAAATGAGAAAAAAGTGACTGTTTCAAAATTCTCAGCGACGAAAATGTGTCGACCGCAAAAAAATACTATACTGACAGGGCTATCCAATGCATGATCGTAGATATTCATTTGTATAAATGAATGTCGGTTAATTCAAATACTTTTAATCTCGATCGGACGACAGAAAGTGAAAAAAATCCCTAATGTTTTTTTTTAAAAAAAGGCGAAATTTTAGCAGTTTTTAATTGAATTACCGACAATAAAATCAGTCCCTTTGAAAAAAAATTGTTTAAGAGATCATTATTGTGTATATTTAACCGACAAAAGAAAACGACTTGTCGTTTCTTGGTTATTTCAGTCTCACCCTGAACTTGTATAGTGTATGCAATGGCGAATCTAGCCGACGATCAACTTGAGCAGGCGATGTAGTCTTTTGCGCACTCACTACACATAATGGACATATTGATGAGCAAACCATCACTAATAAATTAATGTATGCTTTTAGAATTATTTGCAAATTAGGGCAAATTTGGGGTCTATATGTAAGGTAAAGAAACTGAGAAAACAGTTGGATCTATAACTGGAATGGCCATTGTTTCATCCAAGCCGGATTTACGCATTCATGCAATTGCTCACAATCCAAGGTCTGACTGAGTAAAATAATCCACAAAGCCTGTAAATTTTGCCCTTGAGTGAAATTGGCTTATTGAACAATACGTTAATTAATATTTAATGCCTGTCCGACAAAATAATGATAATAATAATAAATTATTATTATTATTATTATTATTATTATTATTATTATTATTATTATTATTATTATTATTTTTATTATTATTATTATTGTTGTTGTTGTTATTTAGAATTTTCATTATTATTTAATATTGTTATTATTGTTATTGGTATCGTGTAAGACATGCATTAAATATCATTTTCGTGTCCATAATATAAAATAACCTAATATAAATTAATGTCTGGCCATCCTTATGATATAATAAACTGTTGCTAGTGCTCAACCAGCGGCTTGGCCGTTTTGCGGCACAAAAAAGGGCCGTCATTTTGTATATGTTGTAGCGAGCGAAGAAAAGTTGGACCTGGTTAGCCACGCAGCATTAGCTCTCTTGTCTTTCGCACTCTGTTGTCACTACAAAGTCAAACAGAACAGTAGCAGAATATTTGGATTTAGATCTATATGACCAGATCTATCTAACCTACAGTTCGACTCTTAATTGTTCTCTACGTACCGGGTACTGTTATACATGTAATGCTAATCAATTCTAGGCAAAAAAATGTAACTCCAAACCTAGCCTACATCTGTAATGTCAGATCCTGATCTAATTTTTAAAAGCAATGTCAAAAACAGGCCTCCTGTAGGCCAGCCCCTACTGTATGGGTACCGGTCAAGGTCAAGTTCAGGACATGAACAACTCGATTTCAGACCTCGCTGGCAGAGGCGAATGTGTATCATGCCATCTAGAAATCTAAACTTGGCAAAACTGTCAATATTGAGTCTTACTAGCAATGAAAATAGTCATAAGCATAGAATATAGAATATAAAAAATACATTTCTAAAATTTCAATGAGTTAAAATCCGGACTTCTTCTTTAAAACCATTCATCCAACAGTACACGCAATATATTTTTCAGCATGAATCGGTTAAATCTTTTCAGAGATTTAAAAAGCTTCGGCCATGCAATTCACAATATTTTCTTTAAATCAATACTGTTTTTACTCATTTCAAACTCACACATAGTTAGAAACTTATTGATACATGAATACCGACAGACAGACACGCAAATAATAGAAACCAGTCGTAAAAATTCTTAAATGTCACTAATAGTTAGAGTGATACACACACACACACACACACACACACACACAAAAGGGTTAGTAAGTCTACTACGTTGTGTTTGTGCGTGAGAGTAAGAGAGAGAGAGAGAGATTGAGAGAGACAGCTGTAGGATAGAGGAAAACAATATGTATTTAATGCAAGCACAAGTTTTCTACGTTCATTAATATATCAAAACAAATTTAGTAACATAAACAGATAGGAAGAAATAAACTGTGACATACACACACACACACACACACATTTTCACGCGCTTGCAAAGCTCGAGTAAGTGTCTTACACTATCAGAGGCAAAGTGAGAGGGAAAGACATGCACAGAGAGAGAGAGAGAGAATTTTACTTTGACCGACTGGGATTTGATTTTCAAGATTCAGGAGAGCATATACATACTAGACAACAACTTATTCCGAAGTTTAGGAACCATAGTCCAGTGAAACTGAGAAGAAAACAAGAGAATGATAGCAAAATTGCATGCACATACATTTTCTAATTTATAACATGCACATCAGTAGCACATTTAAACAGAAACAGATCAGAAAAGAAAGACTTTTGTAGGTACAATAATGCTGATACAAACACATACATTAATGCTTAGACTTGGAGACTAAAAGATAGGATCTGTGAGGGTAATGGGGCTAGATAGGCATAACCAAACAAGACGTATGAAGCAATCAAACAAACACAAAACTAACCAAGAACCAGCAGCTAATCCGCAAGCAAAGCCTTTTTCTCGGATGTCTGTACCAGCACAGCATTCTTGTCGTGATCTTTCCCAAGGTGGTGAAACCCTTGGAGAAGCACATTTGACAAGTGCCTGTACAACCTAAGACAGTCAATGTCAATGTCATTTTCAATCTTGGTTTGCCGTTCCTCGATATCGCCGATCTTTGTACTGCAGCTTATATACTTGAAACTATCTGCGATTGAAGTCCATTCCTTTCTGCTTTTAACGAGTTACATTCGAAGTCTCTAGGCCTAGGATAAGTGTGCTAAACGGTAAGTTAAAAACCAGCAACTGTTACCAATCGTATGCTGAGACAGTCTCGGGACCAGGGCACAGAGAGTGTTTTTTTATTGTTAAAATCTTAAAAGCTCAGTAAATCAGAAACTTTGTCTATAATGCAAGAACTAGACAAAGGCTCATCAAATACACTCACAAATATTTCAAGATCTCATCTATCGCCAAGGAGTAAGGACTGCTCAAGTGAAATTAAGATTGTCAAGAGTATGAGAAGGCAGCACCAAACTATTTTTTTCCTCAACGCAGCATTGTTTGTACTTCACAATAACAGTCAAACTTGTCGGCGGCTAGATCAGTAAGTCAGTTACACCAGTACACATTCCAATTTTCTGATTGTATATTAAATAGACGTTGTAACTGATAATCCAAATCAGAAACAGCAGTGGCACTTTGTAAACAATTTTGAAACTCCCGCAGCACCACCCAATCACATCTGGCTGGAACACTGCGCCCAACAAAATAGTACTAATTTTGCACCATATAATTTAAGTGACTAACTAAGCCTAGAAACTTTCTGCCATATCAAGTATTCTTAATGTATCTTGATAACTAATTTAAACTGTTATTAAAATGTAGACATCAATTGTAAAATTCAGCAAATCCCTACACCTAACTGCAGCTGAAAATAGATTCAGGAGGCTGGCTGTGATGGCATCTTGCCCTAGGCTATGCTTAGGCCAAAGAGGAGTATACAATCGAGAGGGGAAACGGTGACGTCATTCCAAAGGGTTTGCACTGCGCTGTCGCGACTATCGAGGAAGCGCAGTAAACAGGAAGCACTTTAGTTTTAACACTCTCCGCGCTTGATGGAGGAGTTTTTTTATACTACTCTAGCCACAAAACCTTAAAGTACTCAGTCTGTTTATAAAATTAAAAAAAAGACTCTTACAAGTGCAACTCTGGGTCTTTGGAAAAGCGGTAGAAAGATAAATCTGGTCGACTGTTCCTTATATTGTTACAAATTATTGCTTAATTAATACCGCTGACAATGAGGATTTCGCGATTTATTTTGCGCCAACACTGAAAAGTTTAAGATAAAGAAAGTAGTAAAATTATCAAATCCTAACAGGCAATACGGTTTGTTTACTGCGCTTGGCAGCTAGTTGCGAAAAGCGGCTCGTTTCTAGTCTTGTTTTCTCAGTCTTCGGCCTAGGCCAAAGAGGAGTAGAAAACGAAGAGGGGACACGATGGCGTCACCTCATAGCGTTGCTCTGCACTGCCGCGACTAGCCAGTCGGTGACCCAGAAACGAGCAAGCGCGGTAAATATGAAGCATGTGGCCGTTTTAACACTGTCCGCGCTTAATGGGGGGAATGTTTTGTTTGTTTTTTGTTGTTTTTTATTTTTATTTTTTGCTTAATCTAATATAGGAATTGTTTACTTGTTGTACACATTATTCACAAGCAAATATTGAGGAATACTTTGACACATATACATTTATATTATTGTGATCAATCTTAGTTTATCTCCCTTTGATTAAAATTTGTATTTAGGGATAAACGAATACCCCAGCAATATTTTTATTCTACTCATCTTTTAAATGTTGTAAGCAGTTTTAGCTTTCCTGGGCTTTTTTGCAGGTTGCGGATTTGTGGAACCTTGCCACTCTCTAGTCAAGCATTTTAAGTGATGATGTAAACGAATATTGGTGAACAGGCACAAAACTTTAAACAAAATGTCACATTTGTTAGATCGACATATGAGGGTTTCTGGCGCTTTCAAACTTTAACATAGGCGACGCACAATGGATGCTATGATGCCTTTGGAGTGGATAATGTGAGCACTCAACATCCTGAAGCTATTTTTCAGTTCTTTTCAATTGCTTAACAGCAGAGGCGAATGAGTTTTAAGTTCTGCATGGGCACAAGCATTATACTGTTCTAGCTGTAAAAATACGTGCTGTGGATTCTTTGGGTCAACTGATGTATGCTTATTAAACCACATTCATAACAGAGAAGGGGAAATATTTTCTTGGCACATATAGCCGGCTATGTATGTCATGACATTTTCCTCTTCAAGTGTCTAATCGATACTCTCTGGTGGTACAGACATCAGTGGACGCGGAGATTTTGGCACATCTCTCCTCAGTCATGAATCCACTGCTGTATTAGCACCTAAAGATGGCACTTGGTCCAGGCTGAAAAGAAGAGCGTCGATATCCCCCCGGCAATTTTGGCTTTTGCTTTGGACTAGCACGGCGTCGACCATTGTTTGGCGTAAGGCTGTTCGGAATTCCTGAGGACTTGGATTGAATCTGTGCCCTCCTTTGCCTCTAATGATAGAGAAAAGGTTCTCCAAGCAGTCTTGATTGAGCCTGTCTTTCAGCAGGTAACGGAACCCATAGTTCTCTCGAACGTCATCCCAAAGCATCTTTAGACAGCTGATGGAGAGTCTCCAACCTTCCAGACAAGGAATTAATCCGGACTGCTCATTTGCTCTTACTGTATTTAACTACTCTTGGGTTTCATTTAGAAATCAAAAATGCTCTGAGTTGACAGATTACCTGCTTACTACGGTGGGCTTTGTTCTTAAAACAGTCGAAAAGTTGGTCAAAGTTCTCTGCAAAATGAGCGGTTGATATGGCTTCTGGTGGCAGTGTGGAGAAATTGACCATGGTGGTAATGTCAGCAGCAATACTGTGACTGAGAATGTGCACAGCAAGGTTGACGCGTAGCTTGGAGAAATTTTTCAGCACGATATGGCGCTGGATGAGTTCCGGGCATAATCGAATAGGCGATTTACTGTCAATTTTATATAACCTTGAAATATATGACCAGCAGATCTTCGCATCGCCGACGCGAAAACCATTTGACAGCAGATTATTCCGTATATTCTGGATCAAATGCGGAGGTTAAAACATACCATACAATTGAATGTTGTCAAAGTCAAAAAAGGTTTGGTTATGGAAATGCCCAACTTGTTGAAGAGAGTGCGATTGTTTGAACCTCTATTTACTTTTGGTTGCAGTCCAAATTCAATTTATTTTTGCAATGTTTCTTTGATGAGAGAAAGCAATGAATTGGTTTTAACTGGGCCTTTAGAGAGGACATATGCTAGAGGCTGTTTCCATTTGGATAGTAGTCCTCTTACCATAAACACAAGGGCTGAATTGGACGCTGTGTTCGTTCTCCCAAAGTGTACGAAATCCTCGAATCCCTCCGCAAGGTCCTGGTACGGGTTGTAAAGAAGGAATGGTATGATGGAGATTCCATGCAGCAGCAAAGCGGAAATCTTATCATTAGGCGCCATAGCATTTATTTTTATTCTGAACAAATTAAGAAAGAGTGTCGAAAACCCAGTTGCAATTTGAAAATTTGTCATTGAATCAATTGAAGTTTTAAACGACGGCAAATGGAAAATCCTCTGAAGCGATTAATATGATCTTCTGGTGGTGTGATATAGTGATAGTGCTAGGCTTTAATCGGCATTGCTCTACTTGCGAGATGTGCTTTTCATTTCTGCGACTCGTATCTGGGTTAAAATAAATTTACAGGCTTCCACCGTCAAATATTTTCCAACTTATTTTTCCACCTGTTCTTTCTCTGCAGTAGCTTATTCGCTTTCACTTGTTTTATCTCTTGTGCTCTTGAATGTCTTAAGTTTTTATTCAAACGAAAGTTTCTGCATTTTCGGAATTGAGTTTTCTTTTAAGAGTTCTAACTTGATTTTCCTGAGAACAAATTACCTCTGAATTAGAAGGCTCTGTTTCAGTTGGTGGGTCAGAACTTTGAGGAAGTGTTATGTCAGGACTAAAAGTTCCTGAGATTCTAACCTTAGGAACTGGTCTGCTTGGGCTAAGTTGGGGAGGTGGGTTTGGAATGTGAAATATTGTAGGAACAGAATTCCTTCTTAAAAAGTTATTTAAATTTACTCTTCGTAGGAGTTGAGACTCAAAGTGTTCTGAACAAAGCACGCTACCCTTGCTTAAAGCCTCTGCTGATTTTCTGTCCAAGTTGCTCGACGAGAATTAATCATTCAACGCCATCTGAAGAAGATTAAGAGCAAAAATGTTTCTCTTTGACCTAAGCTGCCTGCCATTGTTTATTTATTTATTTGTTTTACTCTAGAAACATAGGAACATTACAGAAAAAAAGGCGATTATAAACTTCACCGATGATGCTATATATATATATATATATATATATATATATATATATATATATATATATATATATATATATATATATATATATATACAGCTTCATCTGTGAGTAATACATATGAGAATTTTGTTTTTTG
>BLXT01005595.1:1157210-1168095 GCA_019648995.1 Plakobranchus ocellatus
CCCCCCCAAAAAAAAAAAAAAAAAAATCAAGCGCCCCGACCGTTGCACCACCAAATAAATAAGTCAAATAATCATTATTATTACAAGCATGCCCTTAACATAGCATTTAAAGGCACCACAGGGAAGTTATTCCTCTCACTTTCTGATTAGTGTATTAAAATTTTAGACAAATAAATTAACTGTATTTTATTTTGTAACCTGCCCACAGATATTGATGAGTGCTTGGACAGATCAGTCAGTCGATGTCCGCAAGAGTGTCTGGACAACCCCGGTTCATTCACATGTTTTTGTCGTGCAGGCTACATCTACCTCAGTAACAACACATGTCAAGGTGATTATAAAGATGGAGTCCAGTCATGCTTAACACTTTTATCGTCTAGGGGGATGAATCAAAAATCTTTTTGCAGTGCTTTTGTTCAATGCACATTCTTCTTCTATTTCAATCGCATCGTTTCAATATAAGTCTGGCTTTCGTAATGTGGCTGCTAACAATCAGTTATTTGCTAAGCCATCGAGTTCGTAAACAGAATAATGTTGGGATCATTGCAAAGGATTAGGCTTATTTTATGTTTGTTTCAACAAAAACGTTTTGTTAGAAAAAAAAAAAAAAGGCGTCTCGATATGAAATGCAAAACGTTTTTCATTAACCTCCCTACAGACATAAACGAATGCGCGACTGGGACGTCTGGTTGTGAGCAGCTGTGCGTTAACAAAGAGGGCAGTTACAACTGTGGCTGCAGACAAGGCTATGTTCTAGGAGATGATAGAAAGACTTGCATCAAACGTGAGTGTTGAGCATCTCTTCTAGTATGCTTCGTAATTGAACTTTCCTGTACAATGCAGAGAAATGTATTGTTCTCTGTACTTTTAAACACAGGTGAATAGTAGCTGTACACAATACAAACCATTAGTATTTACTCTACAATTTACAGATGAATAGTAGTTCACTGTACAACACACAGGTAATTAGAGTTAACATAGCAATGCACAAGTGAACAGAGGCTTAATGTATAGTACACAGAACTGATGAATATAAATTTTATGTAAAGAACACGTGATACGGTTTGCAAAGACCTGCGAGTTCCCTTTGATTCTTCCTATTTGGAAACATTGACGATAAAAAAAAATTATTACTTCTTCACTAAGTCTTATTGCACAAAACACTGACATTAATTTTTGGTCCCTTTCCAGGCTCCGAACTGTGCCAGGTGTACAACTTCAACTGCAGCTTCGCTTGCACCATCGAGAACGATGCACCTGTGTGCTATTGTCCCCTCGGCTATAAGCTTGCAGTAGATGGTTCTAGCTGTCTTGGTTAGTACTGTGTGTAACAGTGATATAGTTTGTTGATGAAGGGCGATTTTGGGGGGGTAGAGATGTTGGATCGAGGGATAACAGGGTGGGAGACGAGAGGCAAAGTTATCATATTTATTTTCCTCATCCTTGATGTGAAATTTTCTATACATATGTACAAAGATATTCAGTGCACTAGTGTAAATATCCTCAAATGATATATCCCAGAAGTGGAAAATCCCCAGAATGACAAGTTGCAAGAACTTTTGTATCTTTCCTGTCGTTTGCGTTTAACTAAAAAAAATGCAAAAGTTCTGATAGTTGTAGGCAATAGGAAGTGGTAAAATACTTGAATAAGAATTAATTTTGAGAGCTTTGATTATGGTTGCTTCTCTCAAATAATATTGACATTCCCTTTGGGTGAAAGAAAAAACGTGTGCTTTTCAAAAGAATATGGTTGAACTTACTTTTCTCGAACATTTTTGAATATCATGAGGGTAAATTTGATAAATATAAATTCATTTACAACAATTTGTTGATCAAAGTTTTACGTTGTTTTCAAGAAAGCTTGTCCTAGGTTTAAATAATTTAAGCATTACATATATTTCGTCTCACTCGTGTATAAGTATACACTATTTCATTTTTTCTGTACCTTTGAAATTGAGATGGGCGATTGTTGTTTTCCTAACATTAACAGATGTGGTGGCTCACAATGTCCAAATAATCTTCTTTAGTCGCATCTGCTCTCAATAAAACACGCAGTCCATGTATGTCTTTTCAATTTTCTTTTTTTTTTCACTTCTCATTCCCCAAACATAAAAATAGGTGAGCAAAACGATATAAGGGATACCTGACGAATTATGAGTTTTTGTGGCAAACCTTAGTAGGGGTTACGCTAAATGGTTTTGTATTATAATAATTTTTAGCTTCATTCCTTTTTCATCCTATTTTCCCTTGCACAGACATTAATGAGTGTGTTTCAGACTCGGACAATATGTGTTCGGACACCTGTGTTAACATTCCAGGCTCATACAACTGCTCTTGTCCTGATGGCAAGGCTCTGCAGAATGACCAGCGCAGCTGTGCAGGTAGGCCCATAACCAGCCTATACTACAACAGCTGCTGCTGGTAACTGATCTATAGTCCTCTTGTTGTTGCTGATTTGTTTATTGTTGTTGTTGTTTTGTTTTGTTTCTTTTTGGCATTATGAAGGACAAACTTTTTTTTTTTAATTTGTCGTACACGTATCATTTGTGTTTCAATTTTAAGTAAATCTGTTAAAATTGCTCATTTTCTTGGATCTTACAGGCTTACTCAATGTTTGTTATTTCATCGATAATTTTATTTTGATTTTTCAAAAGTATATATTAAAAATGACATACTTGAAAAGGGTTTATTGGAGCTATAATTTCAACTGTTTTAACGATAAATGCAAAAATTACATTGAAGACTGTGATTATTCCTCCAGTTTGCAGCGATTATCATTGGGGACCAAATTGTGCCAATGAATGTGCCTGCAACCCGAAAGGCTCCACCGGATGTGACCCTAACAGTGGTTGCACATGTTCAGTGGGCTGGGCGGGACAGTATTGTGACCAGGATGTAGATGAATGTTCCTACGAAGATTCGCCGTGTCCGCTATTCAGTACGTGTGTCAACAATCCCGGATCTTACAGATGTCGGTGTAGTACTGGGTTCCAACTGAGTGCAAACGCTGTTTGTGTTGGTGAGTGTGGCACACTAATTTATAGATTGAGATCAGTTTGGATAGAATTCAATTTTTTTTTTACAACTTAATATTTTAATTAAAGATCCACAGAGCAAGGATTGTTTTTGAAAGTGCTGTCCTAACAGGGTTATCTTATATGGTAACGAGGAAGAAATGAGTTAATGGATGAAATTCCCAGTACTATGACAATGCGTTTGTGAAATCATGAAGTAATAAAGAATTCTAGTTCTCAATATTTCACAATAAGGGATTACACTGAAATGACATTTGGCCTTTTAAATATCGTTTTGATAGCTATTTACACTCGAACGCATGCAGAATCATGGGGGCACGATCGTAATGATAATATAAAATGTATAACTCTCTTGAATTATTGAAAAAAAATTAACAATATTGGTATTAAGAATTCCTTTAAAAAGCTAGTATTGCAGACGCTTAATACGTGTATTCTGTTTTTGTACCAGACATTGATGAGTGTCAGACGAGCTTTCCTTGCGACCAAAATTGCAACAACACTATAGGCAGCTACATCTGCTCATGTGAAGAAGGTTTTCAAAAAGATGGAGATAGGTGTAATGGTGAGACGTTACTCTTAATAAATGATTACCCGCGATTGCTTTGCGATTAAAAAAATAAATAGCTAACTTCTCCTCAGTTTTCCTCATAATGTAATTTAAAAGTGTACTGTAATCACAAGATTCCAAATTTATCCCTATGTAGTCTAACCTTTTTAATTGTGTGCTAGAAAAGAAAGTTTGTTAATAGAATTATATCATTGTAGATTTCCACAAAGATTTAGGTCGTTTTAGCTCCTCAATAAGTGTTCTCGTGCGAGAAAAATCAGAATTGTAGGATTCATTTGATCCATAAATCAAAAGAATATTTTGAATATATAGTACAATGCGTTTCAAATGGTCACTTTAAACTTTGGGTACATCAGAATTTTAGCAAATGGTGACGCATGAAATATTTATGTGTTGCTTATATACACTAACAAGTTGAATTAATTGATATAAAGTTTTGGATGATTTTGACGAATATGACGATGCAATGATGATGATAATGAAACTAACAAATTTTTATAGATATCGACGAATGTGAGATACCGAGCCTCCACCAGTGTGAGCAGAGGTGCAGAAACACGAAAGGCGGCTTTGCATGCGAATGCTTTGATGGTTACAAACTGGATGTGTCTAACAGACGTACATGCCTACGTGAGTTGCATTTGACTCTGATTAATCGATCTTATTTGCAATGCAATGTCTTTATCAATGGTTTAAACAGAACTGATGTTTTAGTTACATTATTTTTGCTATTTTAATGAACTTATCATTTCTCTTTCGTAACTTTCCTATTGCTATTCCTCTCTCTCTGTGTTGTTAAAACTATTTACAGATCACAATCGGCCGCATCAGATCAACTTCCTCAGCTTTCAATCATTGTTTCCTCAACTCTATCTCTCTTTCCCTCTCTCTCTCTCTCTCTCTCTCTCTCTCTCTCTCTCTCTCTCTTTTTCTTTCTTTCTTTCTTTCTCCCTCTCTCTATTTCTCTGTCTGCCACTTTCTCTGTTACTCATCGCGTTAATCTTCAAACTAGCCAGTAACATAAATTATTGAAGGTCTTGCTTTGCCTATCTATCTGTCTATCTTTCTCTCTCTCTCTCTCTTCTCTCTCTCTCTCTCTCTCTACTTTCTCTTCTCTTTCTCCCTCTCTTTCTCTCTTCTTTCTCTCCCCCCCCCTCTCTCTCTATCTATCTATCTATCTATCTATCTATATTATTTATGTGTATATATATATATATTTATACCTGTATGTATATTTTTTGTTGATCTATTCTCTATTGATCCATCCACCAATCTTTCGCTTTATCTATATCCTCTCTCTCTCTATATATATATATATACCTGCCTCTCTTTCTCTCGTTATCATTCGTCAATCCAACCACCCACATATCCATTCATTCATCTATTTGTCTATGTGTCCATCATTCTAATACCCATTCAATTATCAACATATTATCATATCTATCGGACCATCTCCCTCTATCTTTTACCTAACTCACTGACTGTCTTTCTAACTATCGATCGATTTTTACAATTTCTTTTATAATATGTGTGAGGGTCGGAGTACTGCGCTTTATGTTTATTTGTTTACCTATCTATCAGCCTTATGTATTATGTCTCACCTTTGAAACTCTATTTTTTTTTTAAAGCAATGGATGACACGTCTCTCTGTAGTACTAATACATGCAGTGATTTGTGTCGGGTACAAAATGGCTCCGACGTCTGTTACTGCCTTCCTGGCTACGAGTTGGATGCCACAAACACTAACTGCAGCGGTGAGCTCTATATTTTGCTTTTTCGGCAATAGAATTCAAAAGTGGTGCCGTCTAGTTCATTTATGTACTTAGCTGCATATTATCTAGACATCGACTGATCCATGCCTTGTGTGTCTGTCTGTCTGTCCTTATACTCACTACCTCTACCTACTTACCTTCTATCTATCTATCTATCTATCTATCTATCTATCTATCTATCTATCTATCTATCTATATACTAACCAGTCTACCCAGCTATCTGCTGCAATGGGTGCCACATCGACAGTGCGAATTTCGCAACAGAGAAACTGTAGTACACGTTCATTCTGCGAAACTCGTATAACATTTCTAATTGAAATGGTTATATGTTACATAAGACTGATCAGGACTATTGTCGAGACAAATATACTGTAGGATCTTTGTGTGTGTGTTGTTAGTTTGTTTATTTTTAATAAAACCGGATTTTTTTAAATCTACACTGTACCTATCTCCAGACATTAATGAATGCCAGATCAACAACCCATGTGACACAACAAATGGTGACTGCTCCAACTTGATAGGTGGCTTCTCCTGCTCATGTGACGACGGATTTCAACTGGCTGAGGACATGGTCACATGCCAAGGTTTTAAAAAAAATCTACTTACTTTCTCATGTATCATCGTCCAAATTTAAAACTTCTAGCAATACGCCAATGAAGTTTTTAAGACAATTGAAGCCAGGAAAGATCTAAAATATCCGGCTCTATTTCTAAAGTAGACAATAAAAGGGCAAAGTACGATAGAGAATGTCTTGTCAAAAGATTCTCAACTAATGGATAACACAAAAGACACAAATAGTTATAAGATTTTATGGGTCATTGACAAAGAATGATCAATGATGACTTATGTGATTCAGATCAAGCACTTGCAGCAAGTGCCGATTAGAATCTTGCATAGTTTACGGACGTTTTTTAAATTGTTTGCTCTCAGATCCTGGTTTTATTTTGCCTTGTTGTATCTCCACTTATCGGTTACTTAATTGACCTACGTGAGAAAAAAGTGAATCTGAGCCCTTCCTCTATAATTAATTAATACTCCAATGATGTGGTGGCAAAAAAGAATGTATATTTTCATTTATCAATTTCTATGAGATTTGAGAATTCAAAACATTTTGCGCCTGTCTCATTCTGTGTAAAATAATTATCTTTTACTTGCAGCATATATATGGTCATAACATGAACATTCTTGCATTTAGGCTTTTAAAGATGTCTTCGTCAATGTGTCATATTGACGGGCACATAACATTATGTTTTATTTTGTATTAAATTGGAACATCTCTAGATGAAAACATGTGTACTTCCCAGATTCGTTTATGATTTTTAATTTTTTAACACCAGCTTGCGACTTCTACAAATTCGGTAACGAGTGTTCTGAGACGTGTGCCTGCAATGAAACAAACACAGCACAGTGCTTGGCAACCAATGGTACGTGCGTGTGCAGCGACGGCTGGGCCGGCCCAACATGTTCAGAGAACGTGAACGAATGCGAGGCACCAACCTCTGTGGATTGTGGTAGTAACGCACGTTGCGTAGACAGCCCGGGGACTTACAGATGTGTCTGTGACATCGGTTTTTTCAAGACGAATGAACGATGTCAACGTGAGTCTTATTTTTCTGTTCAATAGATTGGAGGCTGAATCATCTGACCAATATATTTGTATCAAGCAAACCATTCAGTACTTGGTGACCTTAGGTTTTTGAGCACCCCTCAAGGCGGGCACTGGTACCATGTTCAAACACCAAGTATCAGGAAAATTTCTTCAACTTTAGGGCTAATCAAGCCCTTTCCTAATTAAGTGAACGGGACGTAATTCAAACTGCAAACCTGTGATAAAAATTTTGCAAAGTCAGTGAAAAACCATTCTCTGGATCCTAGAACGGAGATTCTGAGAACTAGTCTTTATAGAACGTTGAAACAGTGGCTCTTCAATATTTTTAAAAACTTTAGCCATACGAAATTGATTAAGAATGGGCTCAAATTTGCCGACAGTGTAGGCTCAAAGGTTGCCGCATGGACAAAACCAGTACGGTTAGTTTGATATTTGAAAAATTTTTAAAGCGACTATCTTTAAGAATATGAGCCTTAGTTGAAGTAAAAAAAAAGAAAACAAACATCGCACTCGTAGAAACATATGAATAAGTTTACGGATCTTGAAAATGCAGTGGTGGTTTAAGGAAATGAAATAGATTTAGTAAAAGAATACAACCACCTACTCAAAAGAACAAATTTAGCAACACAGAGTATACGTAACAACGTTTAGCCCTTTAGGTTTTATCAAGTTATAAAATGACAATCACAAAAAGATACACATATAAACATATACATATAATACACATGTGCACACACACATACACGTACAAACACATGCAATCAAAGTATGTATATTACATGACTATATTATGTGAATTATTAAGTGTCTAATCCATAATTCTCAAATCCGCCCTGAGATCTGCAGGGACCCTTCTGTTGCGGGTTTCAGCCCCGCCACTGGCGCCCTGGCCTAAAAGCCTGAGGTCACTTTGTTGTTGACTGGGTATATACAAAAACAAAGAAAAAAACTCTCTCTTTCTCTCTCTCTCTCTCTCTCTCTCTCTCTCTCTCTCTCTCTCTCTCTCTCTCTGAAATAGAGGAATATAACCCTCTCCAACAATTAGCGAGCTCTAATAGAGCACAAATGTAAAGAAAGAAACAATTTTAAATTTTGAAATAACAAAATATTGTATCAGTACATACCAAAAATGAAATTATAGCAACTAGTCAATCAGGCCACATGTGGGGAGTAAATTATTGTGTCGAAAAAAAGAATGGCGTAAATGTATGGGGAAAAACGACTGTTTATTAATATTTATCCCTTGTAGTTCCGTACAGTTGTCTTTCCCCATACATTTACGCCATTCTTTTTCAACGCAATTTACACCCCATCTTTTAATGGTTCTTGTAAGGAAAAAGCTGTGTATATTCACTGAAATAAGTAGGTAACTAATTTACTTGATTTTCTTTTATTGTGGACAAATAAATTTCAAACTGATAAAATCAATTTTTTTTTTCTTCAATTATATTAAAATTTTAAAAAATAAAGAACATTTTTTTTTCCATTTCAAGCTAAAGTTGAAATTTTGAAATGATATTTATTAACAATGAAAATCTCAAATCACTGGGATTTATCGAATTCCAAATGTAAATGAAGAAAAATCTGCAAACTTGTAATACATTGTATGACATAGCTGATGCTGTTGGTCATTTCTTTGCATAGAGCTCGTAGCTGAATTTTGCCAACGCCGTCTGAAATGGCCGAGAAAATCTTAGAAGAGAATGGGTTTATCACGCAAAACACCTTTTTTTTTTTGTATCACACAGGCAGTTTGCTTCTTGGTAACCCAAGGTGTGTTGACCTTCAGTGAGTGTGTTGCATTGTGGTTTAGAAGCCGCGATCCCTTACAAATCCATGTTCGAAATGTGTGTCATCTGAAATCAAATGTTTTTGTGTTTATGTTGTTTTTTGTTTTTGTATTTACTCTATACTAGCATGCGATGCCACAAGCTACGGCCAAGACTGTTCCAACACTTGCTCCTGTGTCACAGTGAATACTTTGGACTGCAACGACACGACAGGTAGTTGCATGTGCAACAGCGGCTGGACCGGAAGTAATTGCTCTGTTGACGTAAATGAGTGTGATGTGGGTAATTACTGCCCCGGTCCTAACGACACCTGCATCAATTTAGATGGTTCTGCCGAATGCAGATGTGACTCTGGTTTCTATAGACCTACAGTTACTGACAATTGTGAAGGTAAGAAGATTGAAAAGGAGATATGGTTGAGATTCGGTAAAGGAATATCAAGAGGAAACACATGATATTAAACACGATAGATGCCAGATAGAGTGAAAAAAAAAACAATTACCGTCGCTAGGATCATTGATATTTTCCACAATGATTCGAAAAGAACTTAAAAAACATGAACTTTTCTTTAAAGTATGGTTTCTCACTTTTCTTCTTGCTAGATGTCAACGAGTGTTTGGATCCCGACTTGAACACCTGTGTGCATCCCCGAACCTGCAGCAATACGGAGGGATCATTCACCTGTGTATGTAAGGCTGGCTACCTGGAAATTAACAATGTCTGCACAGGTGAGATGTGACAACAGGGGAAGTAGGTGTAAAGAAAACGTGAAAAAACAGTGGAGAGTTAAAAGGGTTAGAAATTGTAGAGATAGCTTTTTAAAAGATGTAAATAAATAGAAATAATTTTTTGGAGAGTAGGAAAAAAATAGAATAGAGGGAGAGGGAGAAATAAGCAGAGGAATGCATTAAAAGAAGAAAGAGGCGGTCAAAGGGTCAAAATCTTCTGTAACACAAAACATATGGATAGAGAGGCAAAGGCTGGGAATGTTAAAGTGTATATTTTTGCATGTTTTGTTTTTATTTACTTTATTTTAATTATCATTCATTGTTATGGGAAAGTGAAATTGCGATTCCTTATCACTACATGAAATTTTTTGCCTTTTGTCCCTTACCAAAATGTACAGTGAACTTTGACCTCTTCATCGTCAAGGTCAGTTTGGCCTACCAAGAGTCTGACCTTTCCTCTCGTATCTATGACAATTCGACGGCAGAATTTAGGGCTTTGGCTCTTGAGATTCAAACCAGCGTAAGCAATTTTTTTACTTATGCTCTTATAAAAGTGAATTAACCAATAAAAATAATATATTTAAACAAAGTTTTCTTTTTCTTTAAAACTTAGCAATAGTATATATAAAAAAAAATTTTTTTTTTAAAGTTTCGTCTTTGCCAATATTTTTACCGTTACACCCTTCTACAAAGGCATTGTTTTAAAGCAGACGCTTGAACAAGTGTCACTCATCTTTTGATCTAATTCTAAAAAATTCTAGATCCAGGTTTATAACAACAAAACTGATGCGATAGTGAGTGATCCGCTTCTGTTAAAGGACAGCTTATCTTTTAGTATCGTTCCCCACTACAAAAAGCCTTTTGGATGCTTAGTTTGTGTTGTATTTTTTCTACATCTTTAGCTTTACAGCTACGGTGTAACTGTGATTGGACAAGCCATTCTGTCTGTGACCGTTTTTGGATTCAGACAAGGGTCAGTAATAGCTGACGCTACAGTTGCTATCAACCGTCTATACTCGGATAACCCCCCAAGTGATGCAGCGAGCCTGATCCACAGTTTGAACAATGCAGGTTCCCTGACTATCGGTCAACAACAAATTAGTATAGACGCAGTAACTGTTGGATCTGAAACTAGTGAATGTAAGTATGACAGTTCAAAAGAAAAAAAGTTTCGACGAACGAGAAATAGTGAGAATATTTTGAGAATTCATAATAGGAATGATGTGCATTTAATATTTACAATAGACCCAGACAGTAAATTTGCCACTTCTCTACCGTTGGCTTAAGGGCCTTAATGAAGCATGATTTTGAACTCGAGCAGCATCCTCTTTGTTGTTGATTCAGGCCCGGTCACTTGTCTGGTCCAACGTAGGCCAAAGG
>BLXT01005595.1:1187397-1199561 GCA_019648995.1 Plakobranchus ocellatus
TTAAAGAGTTCTCTTATGTATTCTGCCCACCTCTCTAAGATTTTTTCTTTATCGATTATGATATCGCCATTCTTTGCTTTTAGATACCCAGTTGATAAGAATGTTCTCTTTCCTGTGATTTCCTCAATGTTTCTATACATTGTTTGCGGTGCATGTTTTCGCTGCTGCTCTATCTCTTTACATTTCTCGTTGACCCAGTTCTCTTTTGACATATTGCATTTTTCTTGCACTTTTTTGTGTATTTGCTCATATTTTTCTTTATTGCCCTTAGCACATCTCCTTTCCTCCATCATGTTTAAGATTTCTGTATTGCCAGATCAAATTTGATGTTGGCGGAAGGTTTGCTATTTTTCTTTAGTTTTAATTTGAACTTGCCTACCACTGGGACATGGTCACTGTAACAATCCGCGCTTGGGTATGTTTTTGCCAATAGCAATGCGTTTCTATATCTTTTAGATATCATCATATAGTCTATCTGGTTTCTGGTCTCGTCACCAGGGCTTTTCCATGTCCATTTTCTCCTTGGAGGTTGTTGAAACCATGTGTTTCCCACTATGATATTATTTGTCTGACACCATTCAATTAACTTCTCACCTCGCTCATTTCTGATGCCCAGTCCATGTTTTCCTACAATATCATCTACTTTGTCTGTGCCTACTTTTGCGTTGAAATCACCCATGATTATGAGAGGATCCTGGGATTCGCATTGAGTCTTTGCTGTATCCAAATCATTGTAGAATTTGTCTAAATCTTCATCATTGCTATTAGCTGTTGGTGCATATACTTGTCTAATGTTAAGGTCTACAGGTTTCCCTGCAATCTTCACCAAAAGGACACGGTCTGATAATGCCCAGTAACCTTTGATTGCTTTACTTATCGTCTGCTCTACAATGATACCTACTCCCTTTTCGCTTTCAGTCCCACCAGAGTATATAATCTCGTATCCACCTGATGTTAACTTTCCGGCACCTTTCCATCTAACCTCGCTCAAACCTAAGATGTTCAATTTCATTCTTTCCATCTCTTGCTTGATGTTTTCCAGTTTTCTTTTTTGTAATAAAGTTCTGATGTTCCATGTTGCAATATTCAATTTGTCTTTCATTTTGCGCGCAGTAGCTTGATGACGATCGGGTGTTACCTGTGGCACATAACTCTCCCTACCGGACGAGACTGGTATGCTTTTAAAGCAAGACCCTTCATTTACATCGTTGTTGAAATTGATATTTGGAGTACACATGATTTTCTTTGCAAGTGTTACTCATAGTGGGTTGCAATTTCCTTCTATGAGGGCAGTGCCCATACTGGGTGGGTTGTCTCGGCCATTGTGCTATTCTAGCATCCTCTGCCCGACACAGCAAGAAGCAGACCAGTTCCAAAAATATTTTGGCTGCTCCACCCCTCATCCATCACCTGCCTGCCGTGATTTCACGTAACCCCGATTGGGGGGCTTAGTGGGTGCTCAATCTTGCCCAAGGATTTCCCACAGACTAGCGGAGGGAAGGAGGCACCTTACTTCTCCTGTTGGTGAAATGCTTTTCACCCCGCCACCCCTTTTACAAGCTATCTCAAGAAATAATATTAGCATTGAGTAACAAGAGCAAAACATGGGTTCCTTTTGACATACCATTCTTCAAACAATAGAGAGATCTTAAACTCGTATTATAGCACAGGCACAATTTCTTGTATTTTCTTAGAGGTTTCTTTCGTTTGGTTTTTTTTTCTGTCATATTGTTTCTTTGCCTTTTTAACAATTATTGCACCCATTATCATCGTCTTCACAATCATCATCGTCATTATAAATAATCAATAAAAAAAAATATTTCAAAAAATACAACACAAGACCAATAAGAAGAGAACACCTTAAAAACAGATTTTGAATTCCGTAATCAATTCCCTAATCTGCATAGCATAAAGTCTGTGTGTGATCGTTTGTGTCTGTTTTCGAGTGTGTCATATTTTTGTTGAATTTAGTTACTTTTTTGCGACAACTCCAATTCTCTTTTCTTAAAAACACATTGTTTGTGATGATTTACACTTTTTTTTTCTTAAATTCGGGCTTAATTCTATGCTTTTATATGGTTTTGTGTGATGCAGCCTTTCAAAGTATCACGCTTTAAGGCCCTGTATGATTCTTGAAGCAGTAACACATGCTGGAAGTTACGTGAATTTCTGTGCCACGAGACTGTCCTGTTCATTACTCTCAAACACAAAAGAAAATGGGGGATGATGGAAACACCATATTTATTACTATTAACTAATTTTAAAAACATGGGTTGAAAAGCCAAAGACTTACTTAGCGCACACACCCTCCAAACCTGATGTGGTTTTAATAGTGGTCTATATGATATTCCACAGTCACATGTTTTGTTTCTCTCATTCTTCTTAAAAATCTAATTGTCTTTCTTTATCTCCCTTCTCTCTCCTTTCCAATCTGTCTTTTGCTTATCCTTCAACTATTTTAGTATCTACCTCCCCTTCCGGGGGGGATTTGTAGCGAATCAATCTATCCTGAGATCAGGGATCCTGTCACGAGTTCGAGCCGCGTCATCGGCGCTCTGGCTTGACGGAGAGCTGAAAGCCTGAGATCCCCTTGTTGTGGACAGGCGAGTAACACTAAATCCAAAAACAGTCTTGTTAGATTGCGACCCCTTTGCTTCTGCTATGCTGAATGAAATATTCCATGCAGTATTCCATCTAGCAAAGCGGGCTCGCGCGTAGGTGGGCTTCAGTCAGAACTCTTTTGGAGGCAGATCAAATGTTTTTTTTCTCAAATTACTGACTTCAGAGTTCAGAATTGTATTCCTCGGTTGTTTGCTGTTCATGACCACAGTTATAGGTCGAGCTTGGTATCAGTTTGAACTTATGCATTTAGGAGCATTCAGCCTGTTGTGTCCAGTGTAGAAGTGTTAATTTTACTTCAGAGATGCCCATGCTGTCTGATTTGTGGAAGGAAACATGGCTCCAGCCCGAATTTAAGAAAAAAGACTCTTAAGCGTCTCTTGTCTTTGATATAAGAGCCTTAGGAGAAACTAGGCAAGACAAGCGCCTACATTGCTAGGTATTGACTGAGAGTGTTAATTTGCTTTCTACGCTTACATGGATTAATGATTAACTGTTTCCCCTCTTTTTTAATCTGTTTAGGCAAACTAGCATGCTACGTTAGGTGGACAAAGCAGCATGCTACGTAAGGTTAGGCTTAGATTAGCGATAGAGATTTAAAAAATCTAGATCCAGCCACTAGCCTGGAATTCAGTTTTCAAGAACTTTCTTCATTATTATTTTATTACCGCACTGTACTATTTGCGTTAATTTTTGTTAAAACCAGTTTTTCTAGACCAACACGTGTGGCGCTAACCTATAACTAGGCACTGTCAAGACAGACCTAAATATTGGGGTTTTGAAACGGCGATAAACATGAACTACTGACACGATGACAGGTACGACCAAAAGCCGTAGCCGATTGGATCAACGAATCCTAGATTTTTCGCCAGAGGCCAATATAACTTTTTAACACAGTAAGGCCGCTGGGTTAGAGGGTTTGTGCCTTTGTGGTGTAGCCCGCATTGGGACAGTCTGGAGCAAAGGATAGTAGTGATGCTTGCATACGACCATCAAGAGTAGAGAGCAGAAGGATGAGGCTGCTGGGTTTGAAAATTTGTGGTGGAGCCTGCATAGGACCATCTGGAGCTGAGGAGAGTGGAAATGCTTGAATGCGACCAAAGAGAGCAGAGGTAATCGTGATGATTGCATAAGCTCAATCTTAGCTAGGGTTTAGTGGTGGACCTTGCATAGAACTATCTGGAGCAGAGGTTAAGGTTATGTTTTGGTTGAAGGTTTGGGTAATGCTTGTGTTAGAATGTATATCTCGAATAGATGGTAGCTGTGGAGTTTACATAGGACCTTTTAAAACTGAGAGTAGTAGCTTGCAAAGGAACATTCGGAGAAGAGGGTAGGTAATGTTTGCGGTGGACTATCTTGAATAAGAGTTAGTGGTGAAGCATGCATATAAAGCAGAGGTTTGTAGTAGTGATTTTGTAGGACTATCTGGAGCAGAGATTAATGATGGTGCTTGTCTAGGGCAATCTGGTTGAGAGGGAATAGTGGTGGCTTTGCATAAGACCATCTGGCGCAAATATTATTTATGAATCTGCATAGAACTATTTGGAGCAGAGTGTAGTGGTGAGCTTGCATTAGTGTTACCTATTTCGTAGGACTGTCTGGAACAGAGATTAGTTGTAGTGCTTTCGTAGATCAAACATAAGTGGCGGATCTGCATAGAGATCTTTGGACTATCTGGAACAGTGTAGTGGTGAGGACTTGCCTAGGACCACCATTAAGGTGAATTAGGTCCCTGTGGACGGCGAACTTGTCTTAAAATTTATTTGCAAGGTCTAGGCCTATACTCACGGTTTCGATTCTATCAACAGTGCCTAAACCAACTTGGCCCCAAAAGCCCAGTATAACTATGTTATGAACGGCACGGAGGCAATTTTTTAGCACCGTTTCCGAAATTCCAGAGGTAACTATTGTCAATACATTGGCAATGCGTTTCCCGCATTTGAAATTCGAGGACTTCCTAAAATGAAGCGAAGAGATTGGTGTAATGCGATACTGACATTGCCTATTAGCGCGGGCTGTAGCGTGTATGACAGTAGGCCTATTACAAAAACACTCTATATAGGCTACTACTTGAGCATTCGCAATAACACAAAGGTGGCCCATCAAATCAATAAGCTATTGAGTTACAATTACCGTGCATTGTATTGTATTGCTCTTAAACTTCCATTTTACTATCAGTGATCGCTCAGCATTGGTAGACTCGACAAACCAAGAGTCCAATCAATGCAATAGAGCGCCAGTGCAGAAAGTCGGGTGACTGAACTAGACTACACTCAAGAGGGTGGTGGGTCCAAAGAATCTCTGACTACATCTAGACTACATCAACGCTTAGGCTTAGTTCAGACCTAGATCTATATAATTATTTCCAAAGATACAACTACGGTACGAAGGCCGAGGAGCCGGTCTCTCGTGTCTGAGTCTCAAACAGAGCATTGATCAGTGACAACCGAGTGCCAGTGACAACAAGCAAACGCAAGTAGGCTAATCTCGAAATTCTTTATTCCCATAATAAATTTGTGTGTGCAATATGTATTCATAGATCTAGAATGAAAATGAAGTCTAGGTTCTAAATCTAGACCTAAAATACACATAGCTGTTCACGTTTGCAATTTCAAGGCGAAACCTTATCAGTGAAAATTGTAAAGAAAACAATTTGAGGAGTCAGTCAATAAGTCAAGGGGAGCCCAGATTATAGAAATCGAAGGCTAGATTCAAAATCAAAATGATATATCTTCAGAATCTTGAATCTGATTTAGCCTAGCTTAGATCTAATCTAGGTGTGGAGCAATGGCTTGCCTGGTAGGGCAGTTAACTACCAAGTGAAGGTCCGAGGTTCGAATCCCAGTCCGGACCCAACGAAAAAGTAAAATAGGCGCCGAGGAGAGCAATGGCAAACTATCTCATAAAATGCTGATGCAAAAAATGGCACTGGTGGAGGACTGCGGTCCCTATCAGTTTTCCTACTAAAATGGACGGTCATTTCGATTATTTAACGCCAAGGGGTGTCGAACTACTACTAGATCTAGATCTACTTCGATATGTTTTTTTTTTTAATGATTCAGTGTTTCTTAAACGGCTGGCTCTATTTCTATTGAAATTAGAAAAAAAAATTTATTCTTACACCATCAACTACAGACAAAATGAAGTGGTAATATTTTAGATCTAGATTTAATATCTAGATCTAGACACTGTTGACACTCGCTGCCCACCCACGGACGTCAAATAATCGAAATGGCCGATTTCCTCAGGTGGACAAAGTAGGGACCGTAGTGCTCCACCAGTGCCCAAAAAATAATCAGGACTGTACTCTTGTTTCCTTGATGCTTGGACCAAGCTTGGGACCCATATAGTTTTAAGATTCTAGAGAATCTAGATTCTAGATCTAGATAGGGGCTCCAAGTGATAATCTGGGGACAGGCCCAACAACTAAATACCATCATAAGTTACCAATGAAATGAAGTGGTTACAAATGTGCTATAATGAAAATATGCTACTTTCACACATATTATTTCCACAATTATCAGTAGCAGCACAAATGATTTGCCCTTATTGTAATAACAGTTTTTAGTAGCACTACTAGTCAGAATCAGTTTTGATGATCCAAGTAATGGTCACAGGAAGGGATTTGACACAGTTCTAAAGTACTTTAAAAGCGAGCCATTGTCTTATTTTTATAGCAGTGGTAGAGTCAGCAGAGACGCGGTTGTGAGGAATACATTAATAAATGTTCAAGCATGTTATCTATGCAGGATTAGTTGCAAAAAATACTGGTAATTATATATACAGAAAAGAAAAAATTACAGGTAAAAAAATATGTTTTCCCTGCGTAATAAAAGTTACTGTAATGCAACAAAATTAAGGGGCGGGGGGGGGGAGGAGGGAGGAGACCATTAACATTTGAAAAAATATCTAGATTCCATTCTTCGTCTCTTTACTTTAAAAAATTGGGGGAGAGGGGAGAACAGTAAAAGCTCAAAACTTTTTTATCAGACAGCCTGAATTTTAATATATAGTTATTTCAATTCCCACTCTTAGATAATTTTGAAATTTATTTTAATATTTTTGACAAGTCCCCATTTTCTCATTTTTCCGTATTGTATGTTCAGTATGAGAATCTGGAATTTTTACTCTGCAAAAATGTATGAACCCTAATTGATTTACTGTTTCTTGATCACTTAGTGAAAATGGCCCGCGCAGTGTGCAAGATCTCAAAAAGAGCTTTTATGCTGTCATCGAGACCAGCAGTGAGAGATTTCTCAAGTAAGTTTTGGCCTTGAAGACAAACGTTTTTTTTAGTACAGCCATTACAAAATATTCATATATTCCATTTAGGCATATGTCTAAAATGTTGTAGTCTGCTCGAAGTTGGTAAGTTGAGATTTGAAAATTAAATTGATGTTTTGAAGCATCTATAGGCATTTTTCAGCAGGGCAATATGAGTTAGTTGTTAACATTGTTAACATTATCCCCCATTTCTTTTTAAAGTGGGGGTAAAGGTAATCTTACAGTTTTTTTTTTTTTGAATCATTGGATAAATAATATAATGATTTATCTCCAGTATGCCCAACAGCCATGTGTCTCTATGGTTAAATTGTGATAAAAAAATGTTTTTTATAATCATTACATTGTGATGTTTGTAATGTCATTACAATGTAAGATATTTTGGGGAAAAATCTGGCATAAAAGAATATGTTGCAAGCTTTAAAAAGAGCAATAATGAAGATTTTAAGTATTACCAGACACTATAAGATCTCCCAAGGGAAATTTGGATGAAAAAAAAAAAGATGATAATTGTGACAACTTTGCCTATATTTATTACACTTGCTTCTGTTGCAAAATGTGTTATTTTGTCTTTTTAAAATGTTGTTAAGGTGATACATAAGTTACATTATATTTTTTTATATACATTTATTTAAATAAATTGTACCAAGCTGCTTGTATCTTAGTTTGCCTGTTTTTGGTTCAGTCTCTATGAAATTACAAAGGCAGCGGCACCAATCTTCATATTTTTTTTAATGAGTGCAATAATTGATCTTTGAATATTTTTTTTCAGGCTCATCTCCGACTTTTGTAAGTTGATCTCAATGTCTTTGTGTAAATGTCATCATAAAGAAGAGTGTGTAATTTCGATTCTGAAAAAATGAATCTTTTCAACATAAATCAAAAAATTGTGGGGTTTTTTGCCTTTAAACTCACTCAGCACCTGCCATGTATAGGTGCTCATGCGCTTGGGTCCTGTGAATTTAAAGGGTTAAAAGTGTTGTCTATATATTTATACACCAATATCCACAACATTTTTGCATGTAGTAAAACAAAAAACAGATATTTGCAATAAAACAAATTCTATGACAATTGCATGAATACTTTTTGTAGTGAATTTTGAAAAAATCTAAATTGAGGCTATGGAATTTTTGGGGGGAACTGCTTATAAAATAAATATGGCATATTAATAAAGATACTTGTCGTTATGGCTTTTTTTTCAGAGGAGATTTAGCCTTTTTTTTATTTACTTTTCCCTTACCCACAGTTTTCTCTTATATATATAATGATATATAAATAAGTGATTTTTTTACCTCTGGCCTATAATCAGGATCCATGTCTCCATCACTATTCTTCTATATCAGAATCAGGCCCAAAGACTTCAAAAGCATTTTTTCCTAACTCATGTCAACAATCTATGAGACCTAGATCTAGATATGTGCTACTTCTTCAAAATGTAGATGAAACTGAGGTTGGATAAGATAGAAACTAGGGTCTCAAGCCATTTTCACAGAATTTGCAGAATTTGGAGGAAAAAAATTCTTTAAATGCTTCTCGCAACCCATTTAGAAGCGGCTCAGAGAAACTTTTTGACTTCCCTGACTAGTTTAGGGAAAATCCCTCAGTGAGTTGAACAGTTTTCAGCAACACTTGGAATAATCTTGAGAGATTATTCTAATTTCTAGAGGTTTTTTTTTTTTTTGTTTCAAATTTTGAGTAAAAAAAAAAAGCAATAAGGCGAATTAACAAAGGAAAAATTTAAGGGCTTTGACCCCGTTTTGGCTTTAACCACATTTCATAAAGGATAGTTTACCACTGTGGTCAAGTTGTTTTTATGAAAGCTTATGCTTTAGGAGTATCGAATAAGCTTTGTTTCAAATTATTTCAACAAAATTATTTAATTTGAAACAGTAGTTCCTCAGTAATGTCACTATTATTATCATCGTTTCAGGGTTCACAACACACTGTGGGCTTTGTTGGACTTGGTAACATGGGAGGCCATATGGCAAGAAATCTTTTGAAGAAAGGCTACCCAGTTGTTGCATATGATTTATCACAGGAATCTCTTGCTGCACTCAAAAAGGATGGTGTGTAAAATATGTAAAAGCACCACAAATTGAGGCAATCTGAGATAGGAAGAAAAGATATAATGCTTGAACAGTTGTTATAATTCCTAATGGTGAACTCAGAAATCCTTGTATATATTTTCATTAGTTCTGATATACAGGTATCTGCAGTTTTCAATGTCATTACTTGTATACACGAAAATCCTTCAGCCCCTTTTTCTCAAGATTGCTTAAGTTATTGAAGATCTTATTTTTGCATAGCGCCATGCACATTTTTATTTCTGACATTGCATTTTGTGAAAATTGAGCTTGTTAGAATGCAAATCTATCATCATGAAAATTTCTTAGCTCCATGTTCTGGAAATTCCTTGTCTTAAGTGCTGAAGTTCTCAAGATCACCAACCATACACTGGTAAATAGTCTAATTTTCTAATTTTTGCAGGATTGTATTTTTTTTTACCATTAGTATCTCTATGATAAAAATACAAGCTCAGCTCAGAATATTTTTTTTTTAAATCTTACCACATGATTAATTTATTTGTCTTGAAGGAGAGGAATTCTCCTTTCCATTGGCAAACAAAAATGAGCATAAGCACTATCTTTCAAGAAAGAAAGTGTAAGGTATGGTATATTTCCTTTTATTCATTAATTATAAAAACAGTGGGAATTGCCTCAGATTTTTGGTGATTGTTATTGATGTATTAAATATAGTATCAACCTTTAGAGTTAAAATGGTGGCAATGACAAAACTACTTACGTTTAAGAGTTTCACATGCCAGGCCTTAAATATTGAGAATCATTTAGATGACAGGCTACTTTTTGTGGGTACACGCAGCAACTAAGTTCATCCACATAACTTTTATATCGATTTCTAATTTGATTTAAAAACAATAAAAAAAACTGCTCGTTCGAAGGAAAATGACTCAAGTACAACTGTCTCTTGTCAAAGATCATAATGTGTGAAAAATTCACAAATGTTGAGCTGATCAAGATAGCTATGAATTCATTTCAAATCTTTGACCCTGGCTGTGACATTCAGCCTACGATAGTGATGTTCATCCCCATGGATTTGACAACAATTATACTGTCTTTGCCCAGGAGAGGTACCTTCAAACCGGCGAAGGAACACCATTGAAAGCAATGGTGGAAGATTTCACCATGCAACACCGCAGAATCAAGAATGTCAGTCCTCAGCTTGGCTCATGACCTCTCAAAGAAATGCTGCGTGCCCAACGATCGTGCGCCACTACCAGTGCCATCATGGTCCCTCGAGACGGCACCCACCCCCCCTGAAACCAGCTTGTACATCGGACCGATAAGAAGACAAGATGAAACGTGCCCCCTCGCTATGAGAGCCCTGTCACTCGAAATTATTGCGAGGTTCAGAAAAGAGTAGGCAATAGCATACACGGACGGCTCCTCAACCGGGGGCACGGGGAATGGTGGCTATAGATCTACTTCCTGTGGCCAGACGGAAGCACAACTTGAAAATGCGGAACAGTAGGGGAGTGGACGTGCAGCTATGAATGTGAGCTGATGGCAGTCACGGAATGTCTACAAGTCGTCATCGAGAAGCAGCGGGAAGGAGCTGCGCTACCGGGCGTGGTTATCCTTACCGACTGCAGGGCTTTGGTGCAGGCCCTTGGAGGTGCAGGAAGTGAAGGTGTAGGAGAGGTGGTGCTGTTAGCGGACTCCCTGCTGAAGAAAGAGGGAGTGCAGACTGTGGTCCAGTGGATTCCTTCCCACGTTATGGTCCTTGGCAATGAGATAGCCAACAGACTAGCAAACGAGGGAAGGTCAATGCCACAGCCACGGAAACCACTAACTCTGTCAGACGCTAGGTCGGTCTTGCAACGCAGCACCGCCAAACTCTGGGATGCCACTCAGTTATCTAATGATGAACGATTCCCCCGTTTCTATGAAGCCTATGAGGCAAGTGATTATCTACAAGGTCTGCCAAGGAGTGACGCTGTACAAATCTTTCGTGCAAGAGTGAGGCACATGCTCCTCCTAGCGGACCGAGCGAGACATGGTTTGTCGGGGACTACTGCCTGCCTGCCCCAGCAGATGGCCCGCCGAGCTCGTGAACGAAATCCTCTGGTGCGCTGATCGAGTAGCCATGAGTACGGCAGCGAAGATTATGTGGAAACTCCTCTGAAGAACCATGCAGTGACACGGAGACCAGGCTCCAGCGTTCACGTCAGCTAAAGGACCCCTTCCACCCAAGAAGCACAGCAAGGCCCAAACCGCGCGAGTGCCTTTTTTTTTAATACCGGAACTTGCTCTGAGGATTAAGTTAGACAAAAAAACTTACCTGCGCAAAAAACGGAGACTTTCGTTTCTAGATTTGAAGATCTATTCCTGTTCAATTTACACAATCTTTATTATACTTCCAGATGAAATTTTAAACCTAGATATAGAATGAAGAAATTAATTAAAGGATGGAGCCAGTCATAAATCTATAAATCTAACAACATTTTTCATCTCCATGAATAATGAATGATTATAAATTTATCCCCCTTCCTTTTATTTTTAAGTCTCCAACTAAAGTATTAAAGTGATCTGCCTGATCAAGACTGGTCAAAAGATATTAACTGTATGTTTTTGGTTCACCAGGTGCAATGATAGCCAGCTCTCCAGCAGAAGTCGCCCAAGGTGTTAGTAAAATTATATCCATGCTTCCAGCCAGTGCTGAAGTGCAAGAGGTTTATGGAGGAAAAGATGGTATTCTCAGGTAGGCCATCATTAGTCTTGAACAAGTGTGCGTAGGTTTCTTTTGCACAAATTATGTTATTGTAAAAAGCACTGGATTATATAAGCAGAGGGATATAAGCAAAGCATTGTCTTACTCAGTTCTTTAAAAAATGAAACGGGTGTTATAGGGAGAAGACCTTGACTATGAAAGATTTTTTTGAGAATGGACAGGTTGAGAAATGATAAGTCCAAGGCTGATCTGGATGTTGCACTTAATGATCAATCCAGATACTTTAGATTGCAGGTAAATATATGCGAGAATCAAATAAAGTATTGCTAGCTTGCAGCAGGAATTTGAGGGTCAGGAGAAAAGTCCTGCTGTAAGCAAGTCGTATGTGAGAGAACAAGAGCACATCCATTTTAAGCATTCCTCTGCCAAGACCCTTCACTGAAATCTCTGATGGAATAAATGTGCAATTACCCTGCTTGTTTTTCCATGTTTTTTTTTTTTTTGGGGGGGGGGGG
>BLXT01005595.1:1199588-1210179 GCA_019648995.1 Plakobranchus ocellatus
TTGTTTTTTTATTACTTACAAAAACATGAGATTAACATTGGGATTAGTAAATATATTTTCCCATTGTGGTAATTATTTAAAGGGAGTTGTAATGGCAGTATATATCTTACTTCTTTTAACAAGATGTGTGATTGTTGGGATGCAGTTTGGAGTTTAATGGTACAAGCAATGGAAGGAAATTATTTTATGACTGATGAGCGACCTGAAATGATTCTGTTAGGTCTAGATATAGTGAAACTGAAGAAAAATCCAAAGATAAAGTTGACTTATTTATAAGCAATGGTTAGTCGATTGCTGGTAAGATTTAATACATGTATGTGCAACTTGATCACTTTGACATGACTGGTACATTTGGATTGTTCGGTGTGCTTTATTTCAACACTAGACAACTCTAACCATCTGGAGAAGAACAAATTCAACTTCCCCATTAAGGTGGTAAAATTTTAATTTTTCTTACACTTACACGACCTAACTCTAAACTTCTGTTTCTCCCTCCCAATCTTTAAAGTAAAAAAAGAGGCCTGGAACTCTAATCTACTCAAATCACAATAAAAGTTGATGCAAATCCATGCATCCCTGTTCCCACTCTCTGTTTTCCTTGTCTCTCTTCACCTGTATAACAGCAGTACAGTAATACTGAGTCAGTGACTAACCCTGGACATTAGCCCAAGTCATAAACGAAGTTGCACAAATACAACCTTGCATGCAAGGACTGGTATGCTGGCCTATCAGAATTTCTCAGTAAATACTGCTTGCTAACGAGAATTACATCATACGATCATTATGTATTGATGATGATGCATTTCTAAAAACTGAGATGTCTGTTTATATCTATATTAAAATAATCCACATACCCTGGATATATAGAAGATATGCTATTATTATCAGGCCAATACAAAAATTTGGATCATTTATTGCAGTCCAGTTAAATTTTGTACTCCATTAGATAGGCCTAGGTACAAGCATAAGACTTAGGGGGTAATTATAAACTCTTTAAAATCCCTAGATAATTGCAGCAGGGCCCTGCTATAGGCCTTTGGGCAATCTTGTCTGAGGCAGGCATATTATCTGCAGAAAATATGGTGCTTAAAATGGGATTTGATAACCACCGCATTACAACCAAATGCATTGAAGGTCAGCTTTATTGTATTTCTGTTAGATCTCTTTCTCTTATTGATGTCATTTTTTCCAGACCATATCCTAACATTTTTACATTTGTTATCATATTTATTAAATGTAGGTCTTGATCAGAATCATGATTATAGGTTTTCATATTATCAAAGTCTATTATTACTGCCATTATTATTACTTTCAGTACTACTACTGTTGCTGCAGCTCCTAATCTTGATTTTTTTACTACAACCATCAACTTTAATCTTTACATCTACCTCTGTAACAAATGAAATGACTACTGTTATTGCTGTTATTTTGCCTGCTGCATATACTATTAATACCTTGACTATTTCTGTCTTTGCTACTATTTCAAAAGTAACTTCTACCATGATAACTTAAACAACACAAACTCCGTTATTAAGCTTATGAGTTTGTGAATTTCAGCACTGCACAGAAAGGAACACTACTCCTGGACTCCAGCACTATTGATCCATCTGTATCTCAAGAGGTGGCTAAGCAGGCTGAAACAAAAGGGGCAGTCTTCATGGATGCACCTGTATCAGGAGGTCAGACTTTAGAAGATACAAATTGCAAATGGATATTACCTAAAAGTTCTAACCTGTGTGCAGTGTTAAGAAGGCTAGTATGAAAAAGTCAGACGGCAGACACAAGTTTGAGATGGGTATTATCAAAGTTGGTTTGAAATTTAAAAAGCTGTCAACGTATGTCTCAAGTCCTCACGCCTAATGAGTTTGATGTCAGATATCAATATTGTTAGAGCAGTAAATTTTAACTTGTTTTTTTTCCTCTTTAACTTTCAATGAATCCACGATTTTCATGTTATTGCAATTTTTCATGATGGTGATATTTTTAACAGCCTCTTATTTTGTAAGTGAACAAGCTATTGTGTCATATTACCCATCATTTTGTGCAGAATTGAATGGAGATTCATTCTCTAATAACATTTTTGTCATATTCTATATATTTTCAGAAAAACATGCATTTAATTAAAAAAAAAAATCAAATCCCAAAACGAGAAAATTGCATGCATCAACAAAGTCCAAGAGGGAAAACTTCATAAAATATTTATTATAACTTAGAACAATATCTGTGAGAACACAAAAAAGTCAAATAATAGCAAAAATACATATTTGGTGTGTTTGGGAAGGACATGAAGTGACAGTGTAAATTTCGAAAATAGCTTCAAATTTACACACAAAAAAGCAAACAAATAAAACCAGCAAGCTCAAATTTGAAGTAAAGTACAATTTTTTTTTTTTTTTTTAAATGGTGAATGAGGCTTTGTCGTAAATTTCTTTCATTTTTATAAAAATTAATGCAGAGGGAACAATTGTGCCAAAAAAAAAAAAAAAAAAACCACAACATATTCTTATACACTGACTCACTGAAGTTGGGCCTCACTCATACAATTTATTTAGCTAGAAGCCTCAAAACTCATCAATGAAACTTGTGGGTACAAAGAATAAACAAAAAATAAACATAATATAAAATTATATGGCAATGACTGTTATGTCTCTGATTTTAGAAAGCAATGGTGTTTATAGCAAAAATTGAGCTTTACACTTGCTGAAATAAATAACAGTTGCAAACTAAAAATTGAAAAAAGTTGCCCTTGCTCCTAATATTGTTAAATTTGAGGAAATATAACTGATGAAATTTAAAGTCACAAAAATTATATATTAGTTTTTAATTCATTAAATTTATTTTAGATGACACTAATGACGTATAAAGAAAAGCTGTGTAAAACAGTTATGTTGCACACTCACTCACTCACTCAGGTTGGGCTTCACTCATGCAGTTTCTATCTTCTTGCAAACGAAAAAAAAAAAAGATCACAAGTTAAGCAGTGATGTTTTGATTTTACCTCTTTTTAAAATTTAGAATAACATAATCTGCAATTACCTCTTTTTTTAGGAAAAAAACCCTCATTGGGTGTGGCCCCTTTTTTACCTGTCTAACTAGTGGTACACTTCCATTGTTCTACTTTAAATTGACTCCCTAATCTACGCTCAGTTGTGCCCGTTTTATTTGCATCATGAATTGTCGATAAAAGAGTAACAGTTTGTTATCATTCCACTGAACAAAAAGAAGATCCTCATCCCTAACAATCCATCTCATGTCCCCCGTTTTAGCTTTTCTTGTCCATTGCTTTACATCTTTTAAGCTTGTTGGAAACCCTTTTCTGTTAACTAACATTGTCCCACAGGCCCTGATCCCTGTAGCTACCAAATCATTTTAACCCTATCAATACATTTAAGGTAATTTTGTTACCCCAAGGCTTGTTTTTAATTTTTTTTAAATACTTCAAATGGGAATTTTTTTTCAGCTTTTCAGTATTCCTCAAAAATTCAAATCGACATATGATTACATTATAATGATAGACAGATAATAATGTTGAACTGACCTGGGGTCATTTCTGAAATCCCTATATTTTCTTCTACTATGTAAAGTATGGGGTGATTTTGTTACCACCCATGTAGGGATAGGTATATAGCAATTTTTTTACTATATACAGTATTGGGACACGCAGTTACCCCACACATATGGATAAGACTTTTTGTTATTTAAAATGTGGGGGCACTCGGTTACCCTTGACGTACGGATACGACAATAAAACACCTTGTACACATAGGGTTAAGTGACAGTATAAAAATCATCAAAAAATAAGTGGTAACCCTGGTTAGCTAAAGATTTCACTAAGTTCATAACAACATCAAAGGCAAGACCAAATTTAGATAAGGCACACTTCTTTCCTTGGTAGATTTTGAAACTGTATTTTTAACCAGTTGATGAACATGCAATAACCGATATTTTTATGCCCCACTTAATTGTCTTGTCCCTAGTATATTGTCAAAACCCATACCTTCTCTTATTTCTGACTACTCTCTCATCTATAGAGATATTCTGATAAGACTAAAATAATTTCATACACTTTCTACAAATAAATTCCATCAAAGTTCTTATGTTTGTTAATTTATCATTTAGGTTTTCTAACTTGACATCATTTACTTTCAAAAAAGTCATCAGACATCTATACCTCCACACACTTATAAATTTTCTGGTCTTCAAATCATTCAACAAAATGTCCTCAATCCAATAGATATGAAAACGAGAGACTTTGATAACTGACATGTACATCAACAAACCTATAAATCTGCAAAACTCATCAATATTCACAGACATCCACCTTGCATACATACTCTGTCGCTGCCCACCCACACTTTTAGCATAAGCATTCGTCCAGTTACTCATTTGTTGCATCATTGTGGCAGTTAAATAAAAGACAGAAAAAATCAATTGGCAGCAAATACTTTTTTCTTGTCCTGACTGGTGTGTAAATCTGGAAGTTGGAGACCAGCTCCTCTCGTAGGCTCAAAATTTGGCACAGAGGTTGTAGGTCCAATATCAGCCAGTCTTGGCACATCAGGGTCTGGGGCATGGCTATTGTTCCATGGTACATTACTAGTAAATCAGGAAGAAAAAAAAAGGATTTAGAATCAGTGAAAAGTAGAATTGCTCATACTCACCATATTATTTTGAATTCCTAGCCTTATCAGTTTCAAAATTTCCTTAGATCTGGCCAAAATCTGACTGAACTTCCTGGTTGTAGACCTAGATCTAGCAAAGGTGAATGATTGATCATTAGATCTAATTTTCCAACACGATAAAACAGCTAAATATGTTGTGACGTAATTAAATGTAAATTAGATCTAGAATCTATAGTTTACAGCTTCTTTCAAATATAAACCTAGATAAAGATATGCACACCCCTTCTCTCCCGGTAGTTTGGTTCAGGATCATTCTCTTCATCAGCAACATCCCACTCTTTGTCAGTATTGGGGATCCATTCTTCAACTTCTTTAACGTTTCCAATTTTGATTAGCTTGTTTATTAATTTTTTTTCAATATAGTATTAAAATACAACTTTTTAGGTTTCAGAAAATCTTATATTTCAATTGAAAATATTCAAAACTTAAATTTTTTTTTAGAAAAATGCATCATCAGGGCCGCAGAGAATTGGAATGTGGCATTGATCACTAGTGATTGAAATCTCTGTGTTGGTGTCATTAAGAATAAAAATGCTTAAAGCTTCATGTCTTGGCTCACAGTCAATTATTGAATTGCCTCTCAACTATTCTTTCTTTGTTGTGTTGGCTCACTCATAATAAAAGCAAACAAAAACTTGCCCTCTTGTTAAATAAACAATCTCATGTCTTGCATCTAGAATGCTCTTTAATGCCAGGGTCCCTTGATGGTAGCATATGTTACCCAACCACTTCAATTCATTGCCAAGCATACACACACATACACACCACTGTCCAACAATTACAATTGTATTACTTAAAATAACACAACATGTGATATTTACATTTCAGTATCATACGGTCATATTAGAAGATGCATATTGGAGACAGCAATCTGTTACCCAGTTTGTATAAGATTAAAAGCAAAGAATTACAAAATGTTTTTATTAAAACTTACTTGTTAGGGATGGGTGTCACCCAAGACAGATTGGTTTATCCTGTTTGACTTTTCCAAATACATTCTACTGTCTGTTATTGCATTAATTGCTTGCACTACAATATCCAGGTGTAAACGCTGCAAGAGATGGTGTTCTGACGTTCATGGTAGGGGGCCCTGAAGGAAGCTTTGCTGAGGCAAAGGCTATATTAGACAACATGGGGAAGAATATTGTCCACTGTGGAGCAGTGGGCACCGGCCAGGTAAATAAAATGTGTTCTTTGTTTTAGTTGTATGCTTTTGGCAGATCTGTCAACATTCGGTTTTGTCAAGGAAAATTCCAGTACAGTTCACACCCAAAAATTTTGCTTTTTAGGCAGCCATGCAAAAATTTGTTGAATGGTTCTGCTCACTTGCAAAAAATGAAGTTATTTTAAAGGAATTATCCCGCCTCAGATTGAGAGTATGGCCTTTTTATGCTCGCAACAATCTGGTGTTAAGGACACAGAAGCCACTGATCTACATACGGGTGCCTGTCTTGTTTCATTCTTTGTGTGTGTGTGTCTAAGCTTAGTCCTCAGTGTGCCATTATTTTTGCCCAGCCAGCTTACGATTTTTTTATCACCTTGGATGCTTTGAATGGGTCCCATAAAATTGGGCCTAAAATTAGTCTCCATACAACCCTTTACTCTTTTTGGAATACATTTTTATATGGGAGTGATGTTCCATGTGCAATTCTAAGAAAAATTGGATACATTGGCATTAATTCTTGATTGTTAAATAAAAGGACACTGAGTTTCTAAACTCACTGAGCAATCAATTTCAAACCTTGAAATACATGTATTTAAATCATTGTTTCAAAAAGAAAATGTTGTCATTAAAAAAATATATACATATTTTGTATCACTTGAAGGAAAATAGAACTTGAATGGTTCTTATAGTTCACATGCGTGCTCTAGATCCAGATCTAGATTCTATTGCTTCAATATTACCATAATGTTAGATCTGTACTATTTTCACCAAATGGTGAAAAGACAGAGGTAAAGAAAGCAAAAGGTATAAGGGTGTATGTGTCTTTGTGCTAAAAGCAACAATCAACAAACAAGCCTATATTCAGATGCTGATTTAGTCTAATACAACCCTGAGTCGGACTCTATTTCCATGCATACTTTAATCTTGGCCTAGGTCTTGATCAGATCCAAACTTTGGATCTTCACAAGATTGTTGTCAAGATATGTCACTTTATGAGTTAGAGGAAATTAGCCCTGTTGTGTAGATGAAAAATAAGTTTTCTTTCATAGGACATTGAAAAAAGACCTATCAGATTTGATCTTTGAAAGTATAACACAATACCAATGGGAACGCTCCCAAAAAAGAATGAGGCCTTGAGTCTTTGTTTGATTAGAGTACTAATTTTGATTAGTTAGCTCAAATCTTGATCATCTAGTTATGGTCCATACATGATCTACTCTAAGTACAGGCGGAACACAAATTGTAACTTTCTGTTTATGATTTGATAATTTTTTGGCCATGGCCTACACTAGACGGATGTTTTAAATTGTATCTTCATTCTGTGTTTCGATCTCAACAGTTTTCTTTCAATGTCATCAGTGGATTATAAATTTATTACAAATTGAAATTCTCATCCTTTACTGTCCCTAGTAAGCTGGTCTTTGTTGAAAGTACTCAGTCGAAACTAGATCTTGATCTAGATCAAGAGTTCTAGATTCTAGATCTATATTATTATCTTCAATGTTTAATTTGGACATGGAGGCAAAAGCAATGGTTTACATTTAAATTTCTGATTTTTGTCACAGCTTTGGTCATTCTGAACTAGATTATAGACTAAATTAAGACTATATGTTTTCACTCAGCCACTAATACAAATCTGGATTTATATCATCAAGGCATAATTATGTTTCATTATCCTAATAAATTCATAGTATGAGTGCAGACTCGAGCCAGCAAACCATCTTGTGTGAGCAAAGTGACTCTTGCACTAGATCTAGTAGAACCATTAGACTAACAATTATTCCAAAAAAGTTTGAGCTGACTTGAAATGAAGAGATTTTCAAGTGAAATGAAGGCAGACCAATAGATTTTCAAGCACTTATCCAAATTTATCCAAAACTACTGCTTAATTAATACTCTTACAACAAGTAAAAAGTAAATATATCAACTCACCTATTATTTTTGTTGTTCTTCTGTTGCTACTACTACTACAACCACTGCTGCTGCTGCTACCACTGCCACTACTACTATGACTACTACTTCTAATATTACTACTACTACTACTACTACTGCTGCTGCTGCTGCTGCTGCTGCTACTTCTACTACTACTACTTTTACCATTACTAACACCACTACTACTGCTGTTGATGATGATAAAGCTACCTCTATTACTTAATGTGACTTCAATGTATAGACATGAATTCTACGCACTACTGAAAACTAAGCCTACATTGTATCTATTTTCAAGTTTATTGCCTTTTTCTACTTTTGCTTTCTTCCTGTAATATATGTGCGACTCAGTGTTTCTTAGATGTCCAATTTAATTCTTCCTCTGTTTCATTGATTATTCAAAGGCCTTTGACAAAGTAAAATATGTTTGGTATGCTAGAAAAATTAGACATGGATGGGAAAGACCTGAGAGTAATTAGAAATTTATACTGGGATCAAACTGCATCTGTAAGAATTGAAGGACTACATAGTGATTTCAAATCCATCAAACAAGTGTGAGGCAGGGATGTGTAATGTCTCCTGATCTTTTTAACCTATTTAGTGAAATAATTTTAAGGAATCTTGATGATATTTCAGTCTTAAAAATAAATGGAGGGAATCTTAAAATAGGCCCCTGTCTTTGAATGTATGGTCGTCTCAAAGAAATCCTCTAGCCCCAAGTGCAATCTCGATCTCCAGGGGACATAATTAAAAAGATCGACTTACATAAAATATCGACTTACGTGATTTTTTTAGTTATCATCCTTGATTGAAGTACCAACACACTCACACATTCACTCTCGTTAGATACATGAATATTTTTTTTTTTTTTGGGGGGGGGGGTATTTGCAGAAGCCAAGTTTCCGTTACCAAAATTGGTCACAGGTTCATCTATTTTTAAATTCATTACTAAACTATTAAATATGACATTTGAGGCTCTGACTGTAAACTAAACTAATTGAGCTTCTCAATATCATCATGTTGTGATTGGTCTTGCTTAACATCACGGTGCCCAAATCTCTGGAAATGCATCTTCTTCATTGGTGTATTCACAAGTACACCAAATTATTTGAAGCACCCTTCTGATTTTTATTATTGTTGTCTTCGAAATTTTGTTTGTTTGTTTTTGTTTTTATTCATTTTTTTTTGTTTGTGTCTTTGCTACTGTAATTTTTTTTTTCACTTCGTAAATAAGTTCGATTTTGCGAGTTTGTGGCAAAGTCTACTCTGGTCACCTTGCTCTAAGTTTCAGATGTAGATCTATGTCTCTATATGGTTTATAATACACATATGTGATGACCTTCTGTTAGCCTTTTCTTCTAGCCTAAGATCGAATGAGGCTGGGAGAGATCATGTTTGTAGATTGCACCTACGGCACGATCTAGATCAGTACAAATGTTGTGTTGGCTACAGTGGAAATTTTTTAGGCCTAAGGTCTTTGTTCTTCAGTTGAGGAAAAGGGGAGTGGATGTAATGGTTTCGGGAGGGGTAAAGGGGAAATTACATGGGACTAACATTGACTAGACCTAGACAGGCAAGTCTAATTGTTCACCAAGTACTGCGCGCACCTCCCAACAAAGACAGCTGGCCACTGCCTCCCTCCATGACACACACACGCACACATACGTTGTTTGGAAATGATCGGCATGCTTGATCGTCACAGTCGCATTGCCCCAGTGCTAGAGAGAGAAAGAGAGAGAGAGAAGCACTTTAAGTTTAAACAAAGCCAGCTAACTCGGCCAAGGGCAAAACAAGGGTCGCCACTGATGTAATAAGTGTGAATAGATCTAAAACAAGGCCTGCCTCCAGACTAGACTGTTGGCCTGTGATGAACAACACCATCCCTCCCCTTACTTCTTAAACACACACACACAAATAAAACTTCCCGTCCTGTGAATAATAAAGCGATAGAAAATGTTACAGTATAGGGCTAGCATTACGCACATCGGAGAAAAAGCGTTCTTTGATGAGCGGCACCGAACAGCAAAAGATCGACTTAGATTAAAATCGAGTTATGCGGTGGCCCTTCATAATAAGTCTTCTATGGGGGTGGTTCCAAGATAAAAGATCGACTTGAATGAAAATTGACTTAAGCTGCTTCGACTTAAGCAGTGTCGACTGTACAAATTCAAATATGTAGATTACCAGATAACATAAGATGGCAGATGCACAAGTGAAATAAGTAAAAGAATAGCTGTGAAATAAGTAAAAGAATAGCTATGGCCAAAGATACATTCCAAAAAATGAAACCAATAATGGCAAATAGAAAGTTAGTATAAGAACCAAAGTAAGGGTAATTAAAACATACGTATGGTCAGTGCTTTTGAATAGTAGTGAGTGTTGGACAATAAACAAGGAAACAGCGAAAAAACTAGAAGCAATAGAGATGTGGTTTATCAGAGGAATGATGAGGATATCATGGACAGAAAAAAAGTCCAATGAATTGGTACTGAAAGAGGATAATCTCTAGCGATCACAAATTAAAACCATAAGACAAAGGCAACTACAGTGTTTAGACCTTATTTGCTGACACAAGGGTTTAAAACACTTAGCAATCACTGGAAAGATAGAAGGCAAACGCAGCAGAGGTATAACTTTTATTGAAAGTCTCAAGTCATGGGCAAGGGTAGCAATAACAACTTTGTGAGGGTAACTGAGAATAGGTTTGAGCAGAACATGATGGCCAATGGCTGTTCCAGAGAAGGTGCCTGATGATGATGATGAAATGTTAGTTCATTTTTATCAGACTCACTTTTTTTTTTTTTGCTTGTTTTTT
>BLXT01005595.1:1213823-1227990 GCA_019648995.1 Plakobranchus ocellatus
GTACACATACAAACGAAACTTTAACAACAGGTACACTACCAGCAGTAGGCCTATACACAATGCAGCCATATAGGCCCATACTGTACTGTATTTTAGAATTAGGTGAATTTCATTTTCTTAACTTCATCTTCAAGTGCATGGGGTGATAACAGAACAATGTTTATCCACAACATTAATTCAACCCATGACCAGGATCTTTGCCTTTCAAACTTAATACATATATATCATACAAGACTGGTCAGTACAACCAGCATAGATGAAACATGAACTAGCAGCAGCAGAAGAAAACTGAAAGTGCAAAATACATGAAATTTAAACATTGAAGCTGCAAAAAGAATCCTGTATCCCTCCTTTTACATTGAAACAAAAGTTGGCAGATATTGAAAAGAAAGGCAACTATTGTTGCTGAGATTATGGAAAGAAAATGGCCATTACTGACAAACACAGGTCAATTGCATAAACAGATTAATTTAACAAAATAACAAAAATGGGATTATATTTTTTTAAAGTTCTTTTGAAGGATAAGTAGATGCACGGGGGAGTCACTGCTCTTTTCTGTGCCCCCAATGCAGGAGCTAATCCACATTCAGTCGCAGAAGAGAAGAAATAAGCCTTAATGTAGATGTCTGCACCTGCAGAGTTTCAATATCAGTGATATCAATTTCATTGGATTGCCTGGATTCATTATATGAATATGTCAGTCAAATCTCTTTCAGGATCTTGGCCTTGCACAGAATGCAGCCAGCAGTGTAAAGGCCAACACTCCACTGGGAGCTGCAGTTTTCCAGATCTATCGCACCATGGTGAATCATGGCTTTGGGGGTAAAGACTTTTCCTCTGCATTTGTTTTCCTTCAGGAGCAAGGCAAAGCCAAGTAGAACTATCACCCTTTGCGAAATTTTCTAGACTTCCGCCACAGACTTGATAGAATAAAACCTTTTGATGCTGGGTAGATTGTACCAAAATAAGTAAAATATTGATTAAGGTATGTTTATTGAATTTTAAAAAATGTTCTTAAGAGTTATGTTAATTTACAGTCATTCTTCGTTCATAGTTAACTACTGTGATATTTTATCTCAACATAAACATAAGAAAATCATGTGTCAAGGATGATCACATCTTAGGAATTAAAAAGGAGTTGCTTGATTTCAGTTTTTCTCAAAGGGATGAATTTAGTTTGGTTGAAAATATGAGAGTGAAGAGTCATTTTATTTGAAACTTCAGATTGCAAATCAATTGAGATAAATAATTCACATAAAATTTTTTTTAAATGTTAATGTTATGTCAGAGATGCCAAATTTCCGGTTTTGGCCGGATTTCCAGCATTTTCTGATTTTGATAGAAAAATCCAGGTTTTTTTGAAGAAATTTCCGTCCAGCAAACCCCCAGCCTAAAATTTTCATCTACTAAAAATTTAAAGAAGTAGCCTAAACACTCTAAATGATACACTCTTAGAAAATAAAAAATCAGCCGTAAAACTTGACCAATAAATTCTAAAACAATGTTTAGTTCATTAAAGGTTATTTGTATTGTGGCTGCCTCTTCAATGAGAAACGGATTGATTGTGAGTGTTTGTGTTTGTTTGACAATTGTTTCTGTAAGGTCTGTATAAACTTTTTGTTGGAGATACTTGTGATAGTGATTTTCTACAAATGACCTACTGTGGTATGCTTGTGGTGTAATCCTATGTTTGTTGAGGACTGGGTCTAATGCAGTGGCAATTGGGCCTGTTCTTGGCGTGAGGGGTTTATATGAAAGGCTGGAGAGAAGGTTTTCTATCTTGTGTATGTTTTGTGTGTGTTTGTCAATATCACTTTGTGCTTCACTAAAAACTAAACAACCCTCTTCGTGTTGTAATGTTGCATCTAGCTCTTGATACTGACGCCAATGGGATCCATATTTTTTTACAGTCTCCCCAAAAGGCGTCAGAAACTTATTATTTTGACTAACTATCTTCGTGTCTAACTTATGTGCGCTATCTTCTAACAGTTTATGGTGTTTCAAAACGATTCCTAATAAACTGTGAAGGTAGGGAGGGCTGACATTTTCTAATTCTATATCTAGAAGTGGTGAGTGCCGAGCGTTATCAAACTTTGCTAATTCTTTTTTCCCACTTGTTTCTTTTACAAAAGCTGCATTGTCGGTGAGTAAGCTTGCCAGTGACCTCGTTTGACATTGATCACTGGGCTCGTGCATATCTCGCCGTGGCATCAGGCACCACAGGCATGGATATGTGCCTTGAGGACCAGAGAGGCCATATATTTTGCACAGAAACTCATAATCACCATTGAGAAAGAATTTGATGGTCTTGTCTCTCCAACAATGGGACTGCAGTGCAATAAGATCTTTTTCTAACCCACCTGTAGAAACCTAACCATGTTTTCATGTGTGTCGTGAACTGCTGCTATGGCTATGACTACAGTGTTGTGACGTGCATTTGGTTTGGCAGTGTTCGCAATTTGAAGTGTAAATTTAAGAAAGTTTTTTCCATGATCCCCCCCCGATTTTTAACCAGATTTGATCTTTAGGAATAGAACCCTCACGCCAAGTGAGCAAATTTTGCTCATCATAGGAATCTAATAATCTATCTACAAATTTTGGTAAATCCGTTATCCTACCATATGGTACCTCGTGTTCACTAGTCTCTCCCGTTACAAATTATCTTTTCTCTACCTATATACAGTCTGACACTATTTCTCTTGAAAGCTTCCTAACCGATTGTTCATTTTCTACTTGTAGGCCTAATTTTTTAAGTAAACTGCCGTGTTTCCTACCCTGCCTCCAGCTCAGGCCCAATTGCTTTCAGTGCTAGTGTGTAGTGTTTGGAAATCTTTAATTGTTGTTTCACTGTGGTCTTTGTCACAATGTTCTGTATTCGTTGCTTTGGTATTATTTTTAGTTCTGTCTCAAGCTGTATGTCTACTGAATTACATGAAAGTCCTGCGATGTGTGTCCTAACATTCTGTAAAATTTTAGCTCGTTTTCTTTTTGTTGGTGTTTTAACTACTTTTGTGTCCTTTCTAGGTTTGACAACTCTCTGAAGTGATATTGGCTGTCCTGGTGTCTTGCAAAAGATGCTCTGTTTTTTAAGGTCTGAATTCAGTTTTCTTCTAATCTAAATGTGTGGCAAGGCGTTCTTCTTGTGCGGTTAAAGGTGTGTTCTTGGAAAGACTTAGTGATTGACTGAATGTTGTTTCATTTTTTTTCATTGGAGATGTTGAACTGTCTTGTGTCTGTGTTTGTGTCATCTAAATAGGTGTTGATTGTGCAATCGGGAGAGGAGTGATACAAATGGAATCATGAACTTGATATGCTGTGCATGTGATGTTTGTACTAAAACTTGCGCATACAGCATTGTCAGTGTGATGTAAAGCTGTGTATGTTGTGTTTGTCCTATCAGAGTGAGATGTGTCAGTGTTCCTCAAGTCTGTGTTGCATGTGTTTGTGCCATGAGTTTCAGTTGTTTCTAAAGTATGTGTGATTCTATAACTTGAGCTTTCTTGATCTTGAAAGAAGTTGTGGTCATTATCAGTATGTGGGTTGCTTGTTTCTGTGGTGAGGTCTGTCACATTTGGTGAGTGTGAAGGTATAGGCTCAGGTATAGTCATTGTTCTTTTCACACAGCCATGCATTAAACTGTTACAATGGCTACATACTGAGCAATGTTGTAGCATTGTTGGTTTGTAGACGCACGACATATCCTTGTTCTTCAGAAATGATTGTTTTGCTCTATTTATGGAAGTCACACTGCTCGTTTTTCTAATGTGGTTAATCAAAGCAAAGCATTTAACACACATAAACTTTGAATGAGTATCCTCATTTTCTTCATCAATATTTAGTCCGTAAACAAGTAAAATGTCTCCGGACAGATGAGCATATTTGTGCAGTCTGTTGCTGTTTTTTCTTTGCTTCTTTGTAATGCAAATATTATCACAAATTCGACATAAAGCTTGCACACAGCGTGCGTGGCTCTCAAAAGAATGCTCCATACTGAGTTATCCTAAATCAAGCAAAAGAAGTAAAATATAAACAGCAATTTCACACAATTAACTTTTCTTAACGCGATGCAACTTATTTCAGATGAAGCACAAATATCTATAGATTCAAACAGAAAAACCGTTGTTAAAATTGCAAGTGTCGATTTTTTTTTACAGACAATTAAAAATGAACTGTATAAATTGAAAGTGCAAAATTATGATTATTTATAGGTGAATTTAACTTGTAAATGAGACTTACACAATTTTTTACAGAACAACCAATTATATTCCGTCGTAAAGACCAAATTCAGAAGATAAAAATGAGTGGAATAAAAATGTTTGTACTCTGAGTAGTTTTGGCAATAGAGTGATGTAAAGAAAGCAGATTGTCGGTTTTATTGTTAGTTTTGCAGCTAACACGCGCCTGTATGCGGGGTGCACCGGGATCCCATTACAGGTGCTTGATTGACAGCAGCAGGTGTGATCTGCTGTAACTAAGCTTTACCCTCCTAAGTCCTACGGTCCTTTTTATCAGCCCGGCTCGCAGCCTGCAACTAAGTTACAAGATCCTGCAGAAAATGTGACGCTGTGATGTATTTTCTAAATCAGTCCTCATAAGAATTAGGCCCAAGGTGTAAAGAGAGGCACATAAATTGTTCTCTCCAGTCTAGATTTTTCAGGTAAAGAGGCTCTTCATATCATCCAACTGGGGCAATAAGGTCCAAACCAATGTTATCTTATTTAAAACCCAATGGAAATTTCACTTGTGTTCCACTTCCAGTTGATGCATAATGTACAGCTTGATAAGAATAACCTGCACTTACAACATTTGGTATGTTGCGGCGTACTGTAGCTATAATCGTGGAAAAATTCAAGCTTTTTTCGTAGAGCTAGTTGGCATATCTTTGTTATGTGATGAATGTTGTATTTGTGTTTTGAATTTTGAGATTTTGTCAATTCCCCAGTGTTAAAGACCCCTGATGTTTTTACACACATTTTTCTATATTTATGTAAGTTTACAATTGTTTTCCTGGGTAATAATAATAAATATATATATATTTATATGTGTGGGTTTTTTTAAGTAGTATTCATTTTCTTGTGTTAAAAGATGTTATGATTGTATCAGTTTATGTGTTGTGCAGATTTGTTTTGCCCACCCCAAAACAGTGCTCTCACTCTTAAAAAGTGGATTGTTTTTAAAGGGCTTGCTCTTGCCTTTTTAACTCCTTTAATGCTTCAGTCGAACTTTTTCACAAGAAAATTAAAAATATTGTGATAAAAATTTAACTGTATTGAGCCAAAATATGAGATTTTGTCAATTCTCCAGTGTCAAAGACCCCTGATGTTTTTACACTCATTTTTGCTATATTTATGTAAGTTTACAATTGTTTTGTTGGGCAATAATAAGAAATATATATATATTTATATGTGTGGGTTTTTTTTAAGTAGTATTCATTTTCTTGTGTTAAAAGATGTTATGATTGTATCAGTTTAATGTGTTGTGCAGATTTGTTTTGCCCACCCCAAAACAGTGCTCTCACTCTTAAAAAGTGGATTGTTTTTAAAGAGCTTGCTCTTGCCTTTTAATCTCCTTTAATGCTTCGGTCGAACTTTTTCACAAGAAAATTTAATAAATTTAACTGTATCGAGCCAAAATATGGATTTGAAAATTAATAGCCTACGGATATGAAAAGGTGATAATTATGATAACTCGGCCTATTTTTATTTCTCTTGCTCCTTCTGCAAAACGTCTCATTTTGTTACATCAATAGTATTTTAAAAGTGTTTGATTGTGTATTGCTTGATTAAAGTTCATTAGATCTTGCAAGTGCTAAGAAAAACGCAATTGCAGTTTTGATAAAAATATATAAATATTTAAACAATCTGTTGATACTTTTTTCATATATACTCTCAAATCTTAAACAAGCATGTCCAAACATACTTAAAAATAATTAAAAGCTAGAATATTTAAAATTGTAAATTTCTTTCAAATGGCTAGTATTAAGTAATTGAAACCGTAAGAATTACTTGATACTGCTCAGATATTCGCAAAAAATTTGGCATTGATTTTCCATTCTATTTTCATGGCATCAATAAAGTGTAGTTTTTCCTCTCTCAAGACCAAAGCTTAAATCGCATATGCAATACCTTAATGCCAGTTGTGGAAGCTCAAAGGGTCCCCTCCATGAGAGGAGGGGAGAGGGACATTGGTGGCTCATTCGAGATTTGCAGGGACCCTTTTGAGCCCTGTTACTGGCACTATGGCCTGATGGAAAGCTTTGAAAGCCTCAGATCACCTTGCTGTGGACAGGCTATTTACACAACATCCTAAAACCAAACCCTCTTACAATCCAGAATTAATTAATTTTTTTGTAAGGAGAGGAGTGATTAGGCATCATTTGTAAAAGATAACAGGTATTTACCCTAGGATTAGACTTGAGTTGAATTTGCATGCGTGGAACTCAATTTAAGATCTTTTATTTTGAGCTACTGATTCTTTATTATAAATGTGTAAATAACAACATCATAAATGATTTGTTTTTAATCACCCAAGAACATTGAATTATGTGAAGTTCTCTGCATTCCTGCGTCTACTACAAAATACTAATTTTACTAAATGTACTATTGTTTAAATCATCGCAGCTTCCATCGCCTCCACCAGTACTGCTTCTCCAACTAGATACTACTATTACTACAACTACGAATACTACTACCACTGCAACTACTTCTGCTTCGACTTACTACTATCCCCATGACCACACCACCTCAACAAGTGATATTACTGTAGTGTTAGGTTGCAATGTTGCATCTGCTGCTACTATTATGGCTTATCCTGTTTTACTTCTTCTACTGCCTATGTTTTTGTTGCTTGTTAACAGTATAGTATTCATGGAAAGGGACTTTTGATCTTATGTCATATAAGAGAATGTTAGAAAATACAAAGACAAAGAGGGAAAATGCACTCTATTGTCCTTAACCAGCACCTCCATTATGTCTGATTTCCCAAGTAGGCTTATTTTGCATCCCTACATTGATATGCGCAAAATTTTGGTACAATTGATAACTAATTAAATGAAATTAAATAAGAAAAAGAAGGGATCTACTTATCTCATTGTAAGAATGTTTAAAATCCATAATAATTGTGATAGTAATTTTAACATTGTATTATGTAATATTATAGTATTCATAATTATCATTATTTTTCAAACATCCTGTATGTTTGATAGTGTTTACTGTTGAAATAATTGAATAAAGCTTTTTTCAAAAAGGTAATAATTCTAAAGGTACACCTGGATTCAAAGGGCTGGGGAAAACATCCTGCATGCAAGTCTGATTTGGGAATAGAAGGGCTCAATCCATTTTGTATGTGATGAAAACTGTCTTTTTACTATTTTAGTCCAGTTGAATCTTTTTCATGAAGAAATTTCCAATGGGACTGGTGAGTCATACCGTAAAATAATTTCATTGATTTTTTCGTTGTGTTATTGTGTTTTCAAGATTTTTTTTGTTTCTCCATTAATATTGGACAGACAGGCGCAGGGAAATACAATGCACATTATTTTTAGCTGTAACCTTTCCTCCTAGGCTGGTCCATGGGCTTCAGAGAATCACACTTGATAGCCATCTTTTTCATTCCCTGTTGTAAAATTGGTTTGGAGAAAGCTTATGATAGTTTGCTATGTTACACGTGATGTATAACTGAGGTGCTTTGTGAGTTGTATGGTTCAAGCAAAAGAAAAAAAACCCAGCAAAATCTTTTGCTTGATGAGTGAATGATACTAATAGTGAAACTACGCTAAAGTCTGGATCTAGTGCAACTAAATACATGGTTGCTTTCCTTATAAAAAAAAAAGTGTAGATACAGTGGATGTGCCTAAATAACATCCCACCGTAGTTGCATGAACACAAGGTTAGGTACCAAACACAGTGGTGCAGGATGATGCTGTGTCATATGTTCCGTTTGAGAGCATCTGATTTCAAAGATATTCATGGACCTGCATACGTTTTGGCCAACAATATGGAAGGGGTAAAACTCATGTTACTTTACGTTGCCCTGGCTAGAAAAAAAGGACATCTCTACCAAAGGCGAGATTGTGCGCACTAAATATTCAAACGGACGAAATATATTTAGAGAATTTCTTCACATCATCGATGAAGCTTTTAATGTTAAAGAGAAATGTGTATCTTCATAAGAATAAAACCAGCAACATTTTTTTTCAATACTAAATACTAAACCAAGTCGAACCCAGAATAGGAAAACGCAAAACGGATTTTTGCAAACCTTTCCCAAAACTTTATCGGCTGGTGATCACGCTCAGGTAAGCATTTTCATATTGTACCAGTTCTGTATTAAAACTATCACAATCTAGTTTCACATAAAATAAAGTTTAAACTTTGATTAAATGAAACGAATACACTGGCACACAGAGTTTGATCACCATACATTTGATGGAAGTTTTAAAAAAAAAGGATAATTTTTAATGATTTACATCTATTTGAAACAAAGGAGAAATGATTCAAATTCTAAATTCTAATATATTCAATTATGATCCTCAGATTTACCTATGGGAAATTAAATGATTTGTTAATGACAAAACTTGAATGATTTGACTCGTTAATGAAAACAATAATCAAGGGGCACCTGTAAGTGTAACATATTTTAATCTTTAATCAACACCTTTATTTTGGCTGATGGGCCAAATAATAATTTTATAAAGAAAACAGTTTGAATTGATTTGAAAGCAAAATAATAAAAAAAACTGAAGAGCATCTGTTATACATTTAAGCAGGCAATTGGCTAATGGGCAAATTAGTAAGATACCCTCTGGTAATGAACAACTGAATGACTAACACTCATTAATGTTATAATAGAAAAAAACCAAAGAGCATTTGCTATACATTTCAGTGGCTGATGAGCAAGTTAACAATTTGATAAGGATAATTTTGAATTGTATCATGGAAAAAAAAATCAAAGAGCATCTGTTACACTAGTGTAAAGAGGAAAGAAGAAATTTAAAATTAATCATAGCTATGATGCGACGAAAACTGCTCATGGGCCTGATTGTTAGTTATTCATTATCATAACCGACAGATGTGATGCTTCCAGTACTGCTGCCGCAGCACATTGGTAAGGTTAGGTCAGGGCTTGGTACCATTGTGTGGTGGGGGGTGACAAAACGGGTTGTGCTGCTTTTAGTTCCAGGTTGCTGATATGGCAGTACTGGTTTAGGTGTTCTTGGGCTATGTGTTCTCTGATGAGGGGTGGCTGGAGATTCGATCATTCCCCTGCTACAGTCCCTGATCATTCCCCGTTTGACATATCGCAACACAAGCATTCGAATTTCACTTTGTTGCGGTGTTGTAAATGTTTTCATTTTAGGGTTAGGGTTTTGAAAAAGTGTTCTCCTCATGTTCAAGTCCGCTTCGAGGAGTCGTGCTGGCTATTTTTTTTTATTTTTTTTTTATAGCTGTAAAGACATTGTATCTCCTTTTAATAGCTGAGGCAAGAGCTCTCTCCTAAAGATATTTTGAACTTTTTCTTTCCTTTAAATTCTTCATTTGGCGCTGGAGTATCAATTGCCGGCATCTCAATGAAAACATAAGAAGTGTAGATTCATTAATTGGTTGAGAAATTTGACTTTCTTCATTCGAGTTAAGGACATCTTCTTGATCCGAAACAGCGGAAATGTTAGAGGTGGTCTTATTATCTGTAATGTATGGTAGAAGAAACTATATTCTTTTATAGAATTGCAGTTCCTTTTTTTTTCACTGGTGCTGAAACAGAGATTTCATTGATGTCATCTGCCTGTATCGTGGGTGAAATAATCACGCAATGCTGTGGATTTTTTTCCTTGCTGCTTGACCTTGACAACGTGCCATAGAGTCAAGAGTATTTTACATCGAAAATCAAATTTGGTAATACATTGTACTGTACTTCTACTGTATACTAAGTATAGATTGTATTCTTTCTCTAAACATCAACTTGTGAGCTCCTATTGTTATACATTTTACTTTTCTTCACAGATTAATAGCTTTCTGGCCTCAGGAGAAAACCTCATTTCCATGTTATTTCACTTCAGACCTGGCGTTCCAATAATTCGAAAAATAACGACAGAAAGGTGTAAAGCAATTTAGGTTACTCTGCAGCTTCAACGTCTATCGATATCAGGCACTGGGATGTGGTGTAAAATTGCATCTGAGTTTCATACAAGCTATCAGTTTCCCCTTTGTCGCAGTGTTAGCTATTGATGGAAAATAGGTTTGCATAAAGAAGCCAAACAAATCAGAATCAATGTATGTTTATTTCAAGATTATTTCGCTATTACTCTGCTCGCCTTATCTGACGCCGATGATATTTTGCTCTTGTTTATATTGGATGTTGTGGTGGCAACAGTGATAGGGGAGTTTTCAATCGTTCAATGTTTAAAAAAAGACTTTATAATATTTTTGGACTCGTGTCTTGTTTGCACATATTCATACTCTCAATCTGCTATACAAGTTATAACCTTTTTCAAGATTATCAGGTTCTAGAGAGGGTAGGAATTGTAGGAAGTCATTAAAGATCTTGAAGGTCCTGAAAATGCCCTGATTAGTTACCTGCTTGCGTCAAATTTTTCAGGTTGAAGAAAATACACAGATTGTGTATTCACACCCTTAGAATGTTCAAACATTTGATGTTGATATGACAATGGCAATTATGAATGAGATAAATCTGTCTTATTGCTCGAGGCGACAAGATTTGAGTGGTGAGTGGTGACGGCAACCAAAGGCAACCAAAGGCTTTATTCACCATAAAATCGAACATTGGCTCTTCAACGCAAACAAAACCAAATATATGTATAAATAATCAATCACAGAACAATATCATCGCACGAGGAATATAAGGTGTAATTGCCAGGTTAACATTACTTTTTTTTCCCCTCCATTTACAGTACTTTCATTTCCTGTTTAGAAAAAAAAAAGCTGTGTGAGACCACAAATAAAATCAATGAATTATAAAAAAATGATTCAACCACTTAATGAACTATAAAGTATCGATTTAGTACATACATGCAATAAGTTTTATCTTTGACTGATAAGCCAGCGTGACCACAAAAGCTTGCATGAGCAATTTAATTTTGAACAAATGACACTTAACTAATAAAGTCTAAGTATAATTTTAACAAATGTTTAAAGTGCGTTACTTTCATAAAAATTAAGAAAATCTTAAGTGGTTATTAAGTGTCATTATAATACTCGGATCCAATGTGATCACCAAATCTGGCATCACCATGTAACAAATAACAACCATTTCACATTAATGTAATTATGAGCAAAAATATCAATCAAATCCAACCAAAGTTTAAAAGTCTAAAATTTATTAAAACAATAAAAAAGTGAGATGATTTCATAAAAACCTGGTCCAATTACATTCGATCAAATAGTGTTATTCTTAGTGTGATGACAAATCCCTGGCGAGACAAAGGCATCCGTTACAAATAATACGTGATCGGCTTGAGAGGCACATTGGTTAAACTACTAGATACTGAAATTCATTTATCTTATCAGTAAATATTTTTTAATTTGAAACAGGTATATGAAGTTGATTCACTAGTTGCTTATTAAAAATGAAGTACTATTTGTTGCTTGTGACGACGCAAATTTTGATATTACAAACGCCTTTGAAATAGGAGAGAAAAACAAAGAAATTATCCTGAATTTTGATTCTGTTGTAAAACGCTCAAAAGTAGGAGAAACGAACGTTTCAAGTTATTGCAATAGATTTAAATTTCTTTCAATGACTATATGTAAGCTTGGGTCGACAGCTTATTATACTCGTTTTACAACAAGTCAAATTAGCACAACTCGGACACCTCAACACGAATGATAAAACGCGTATGTAATAGCACACACTAAACTCAACACGTGCAGGGGACAAAAAAGGATATACACAGTATAATAAAAAAGACTATTACATATATACTGATGTTCACAAAAAATATAACTAATAATGCGGAACTACAAATACACGGAATTCAGAAAACCTGATATAATAATTCAAGCTCGATCCAAATAAAAAAGGGCAATGGGAAGTACTTGTAGGAACAGGGCAGGATGAAAGGGTGGATAAGCTAGGGTTGTGAGAGTTCAGAAAGACCTGGGAGAATAAATGGCGGAAGGCTGGGTGGAAGGCGCGGGAGGGGAGAGGTCTAGATGGAGCAGGGCAGGGAGGATGGGTTGGAAGCCAAGGAGAGAGGTCCAGATGGAGCAGGGAAGGAGGATGGGTTGGAAGCCAAGGGGAGAGGTCCAGATGGACCAGGGCCGAGGGGAGGGGAGAGGTCCAGATGGAGCAGGGAAGGGAGGATGGGTTGGAAGCCAAGGGGAGAGGTCCAGATGGACCAGGGCCGAGGGGAGGATGGGTTGGAAGCCAAGGAGAGAGGTCCACAGGGACCAGGGCAGGCAGGATGGGCTGGGCTCTAAGGGAAGGTGGGAGAGAGATGGCCAGGGGGTATAGGAGGTGATGGGGAGGGGCCAGTCGGGTGGGGGGTGATGGGGAGGGGCCATAAATAGTGCCGTTAGGCACAAGTCTCCGATGTGCACAGTCGCTTGCCCTTATGAAGGGCGATATGTCCAGGGTGCATCCGTCTGCACCGCGATTGTGCTCATCTCGGACATAGAGACCCGACACTTTCGCACGGGTTAAAAAATTCGCCGATTCCTGAATTATACATAATGGTAAGTTGTCAACAGCTGTATAATACATAAGAATTGCATGACAGCTTGAATTTGTTTAAAAAATTAAATTGTCACCACTCTTCATATATTTTGCCTATCATACAGGTATACACAAGTATGTGATCTAGCTAACGCAATCAATATGTGAGGAACAATGAGTAATGTATGTGAAATAATGCGTTTTCTGAAAAGTATATTGAAAGCGTAATTCTGGACAATTCTTGGGTATTTTCCCTTTTAATTCTCTAAAAATAGATTATATATTACAAGTGAACGATTACTCAGCAATGCGAATGAGATCTCAGTTTCAAAATAAACATTTGTAAACAGAGAGTTTTAGCATAACTTAGTTGACCTTTTGTTAGGCGTGACTTTTGAAGTAAACTATAGCCTTCGAACCTCAGTCTTATTTTGTAACTGCACACCAACAAAAACATCGGCATCCCCCCCAGTCAAACACGCGTAATCAAATCTAGGATAAAGGCTATGCCTATCAAAGTGTATTTTGATCGGTGTTTCTTTTGTTTGAGTACGTGCTAAACCTCTCCAATGACATGTGAAAACACACACGCATGCTGATGAACTAAGTCGGGTTGTGTGTATATGATAAATCACAGACATTGTTTAATAATCTATTAATTCACTTAAGTATACACATCTGATGAGTAAAACGCTGTTGATGATGAATCGCATGTTATATTATATTTCACTACGGTTATCTTGGAATTTGGTTTGGTTTGGTTTATAGCCAGTCCACAACAAGGTGATTTCTGGCTTTCAGGCCCTCTGTGCAGCCAGGGTGCCAGTGGCGGGGTTAGCATCTTCTAATTTGAATAAATAAATACATGTACCACTTATAAAAGAGTAGATGCATATATAAATTATATAGATACACACATGATATATATTATACACACATACACACACATACATATAATATATATATATATATATATATATATATATATATATATATATATATATAATCTTTTCGCCTCGGGTACTCTTCCGCTTTTTGTATATCTCTCTCCTTTTACGCAGACCCTAAGGTATCGTATGTATAAACGTACTTTATGTTGCTATTTTTTTTTTTTTTTTTTAAAGTAATACAAAGGATTGAGTTCAAAGTATTTTTTCTCGTGTGTCATTTTTAAAATTTATACGTATTTTTGAGGTGCATCACTTACAATGTTTTTTTATAACTCGCTATGGTTTAAGTAGGGTGGGATGAAGCTTTCAAATATTCAGTGTAGAATAAATGGAGGTAAATCCACTTTTTTGATTGTTCAAATCTATTCATATGAGGGTCAATTTTTAGTCCATAAACCAGTTTAAAAAGGATAAAGAATCCAAAGTGTGTCTTGCCAGAAGGTGGTGGAATCCAGCAACCAACTTCTCTATTTTGTTCAAAAGTGTAGAGTTCGCTCCAGGTTACCAGCTTCTAAATGAACAATATACTGATAGATTCAAACAGA
>BLXT01005595.1:1283016-1293502 GCA_019648995.1 Plakobranchus ocellatus
TAAAAAAAAAAAAAAACCTGAACGAGAAAATTAAAAAGAGTGTTTTAAAAATGGCAGAGATTTTTTTAAAGATGTTTCGGTGATTAGAGGCTTGAACAAAAAGCAAATTGGAGATATCACAAACTTCTCTCAAACCTCAGTTTATCTAGCATATTGATAAGATCTCCAAATTTTTTTCAAGATTTCCTCAAAAACTATAAGATCTTTGATGTAGTTAAATAATGTACCAATAATTCAAGATACTTTTTATCGTATCTTAGGCATTAGATTTCCTTCCATTTCCTTAAATAATGTACCAAGATATTTTTTATCGCATCTTAGGCATTAGATTTTTCCTTCCATGGTGTAAGACTTTATGCTAAGAGGCACATGCTTTTACTAGGGTTAGATTAATTGAGTGCTACAGTACAGAATAGCTATATTAAAATAATTAAACAAGATATTGTTAATGACCTGCTCGACTTTTATAGACATGTAATATTTGACTATTTCAAGGGATTATTTGCTTTTGGTTGTTGTAACACCTAAGGTACTGTTGATGATAATATTCGCGAAAAAAAAAAATAATCATACAAGACTGGCGACAACTGTACTTGCGAAAAAGTACCCAGCCATAAAGGACCAGTTTACTACTTTATTCCAATCCAAAATATTCTTAATCTAGACCTAATTTTTTCTATTTCCGGCTCAGTCGAGACAAAACACTTTCGTTATCAATTTGCAGGAGTAGGCACACAAACAAAGGATTTCCCTATTGGTGTTAAAGATGTCATTCCTAGAAATGGGGGCGTCGACTCCAGTCCTGGGGGTTGAAGAGGGGGGTGGCAACCTTGGTCTGTGAGGGGTAACTCTGGGGTGGCAAAGCCGGTCTTTTAGATGTTAAGGTCTGGTCAGTTTATAACCAAACTCATGATAAAAAATTTTCTATGAACAGTAAAAGTAAAAGAAAGTATGCAAATATTGCACTCCCAGAGATATATATATATATAAATACATTTCAGGATCTTAAAGATGCAATGGTAGTTGAAGAAGTGAAATTAATAACTAAAAGAATAGGATCACCAATGGAAATTTATTAGAACAAATTAAAAAACACAAGAGTATACATACAGATATATGCAATTTTGCTTATAAATCCTTAAAGGCTAAATGTCTGAACATGTACTCTCTGTTGTTTAATTTGTTCTGATAAGTTTGAGTTGGTGGTTGTAATCTTTTACTACATTAGTTTCTATAAACAGGAAAAAGAGGGAGGGAGAGATTGTCAGGACAACTAGAGACATACAAGGAGAAAAAGAGAGAGATGGAAAACAATACCACTAACGTAGCAAAGAATGCTAGCAGGACCTTTAATGATTTACTGAGAGTCGATCAAAAGCATATAACTCAATCAAACTTATCTTTTTAGTAAAGGGATGGGTGGAGAAGGATGATTATGGCTTTTATGTTAAGAAAATTCTGTAAATGTCAACAACTGTGGACCTAAAAAGATAATAAACAAGTTGTTTCAATAGGCCTATGCATCAAATGCCAGACATCCATCTGATGTGACTTGTAGGACTATATAGACACACTTGTCTCCCAGATAGATCTATCATTTTACTGTGCAGACAAGCAAGTAAACCTTCAATCCTCCCTGATTGTAAAAGACAATTTTCCATCCTCTGAAGGTAAACGCATCGCTTAAATCTAAAAAAAAAAAAAAAAAAGGATTTTAAATTAAAGCCAAAAGAGGTTAGTGTATGTCATGAAAACGTTTAATTATCAATGGTCTATTCTTCACAATAAAGTCCTGTTCAAGATTAAAATTCTTACCCATATCTAGTCCCCTGCACAAAAATCTAAGAATTCTACATAACTGAGAAAATAAAGAAAAAAAATGTATGTCAGTGCTCATAGAATTCTTGACAGAAAGGATGGCTGATAAAAATTGAGATATTGTAAAGGACAAAGCCAAGTCGCTGAAAGAAATGTCTTGTTGTGGAACCAAATATAAGACCACGTAATGGCTAATGATAGCAAAGGACCAATATATAAAGCAAGCCAAAAATACAACTTCTGGATGGCTCACATGAATTTCACAGGACAAAATGGCACCTATCAATATTTGTAAAAAAAAAATCAATATTATTATAAATCATAGCTCTAGGTGTGAAATAGATTAGTTTTAAAATCTTCACATTATTTAAGAAAAGAATATAGCATACAAACAATGCACTTACTATCAGGTGTGCCTGGGGTCCCTGGTGTTCCAGGAGTACTAGCAGATTGGTTCCTCAGACTGTTAGCTCGATTTGAACGGGTGTTTGGTGGTGGGGGACTTACTGGTATCAGAGACAACCAATATTTAACATTAACAATAACTCTCTCGACAAAAAGAAAACTATCACAACAACAAAAAAGAAATAGATATTCTAACAGTTAATAAAATTATAAGAAAATTTTTTATGCCCCCATTGCAGAGAAATTTAAGGCAGAGATTCACAGCTTTCCTTAGCTGATGTTTTAAACCTTGGTTTGATCTACTACATACACCAGTTTTTGTTGCTATTGACTTCACTTGAACAAAATGAGGTTGTTGGATGGGAATCAAGTGCTGGTCATGGATTAGAATTTTCTGGAATATTTATAGATATATCATTACACATAATTATATGTAAAGTCATTTGTTTTCCCTGTGCTATTGACATTAGTCTTGCAATAAAAATAATACAAATACTTAAAACAATAGTAATGCTGATGGGGGGAGCAGTTGGCTACGTAGTCAAAGGTCCGAGGTTCAAATCTGAGTTCAGGTCAAGTCAATTTTTCATTACTCCTCTGTATCCATCCGGCACTAATTAAAATGGGTAGCTAGGTCTCTTAAGATCCAGCAAGGAAAGAATGGCAAATACCTCATAATGCCGTATGCCAAGAATGATCAGGACCCTATTTCTGGCTCCCAATGCTTGGACTTAGCAAGGGACCCACTTTATTTTTTACAAATGCTTATGACAACAAATTTTAAAGAGATAAAATCATTATTTCTCATGTTTTTTTAACTTGTGTTTAATAAAGAATGTAATCGCAAAAGAATGATTTGACCTAGTTCTGTGAAAAAATAAAAAATCTCATAAAAAGGCTTGTTTCTCTCTTTCTTGCAATAATTATTTTCCTTTGTGTTGTTTCGAAGCATTAAAAAAATTTCTCTGAAGCTGTGTTTAGAAAGAAACAAATTAAATAAAAAGGTGGTAGATGTCTATCAAAGGTCCATTACCTGTATCCCAATGTTTCCATCTAATCATTTTCCTTCTACAGAGGTTTTGGGGCAGCAATCATAAATTACACATATATAATGAATTGGCTGAACATTGTATGAAAAATATGAGTATATGTGTATATATACTTTCAAACACACACATATGCATATAAAACCAAAGTTACACTTACATATGGGCATGACAGCTGATTCTGGTGTTTGTGCATGTGTTCCATTGGTGTGTCTAGAACTAGAACTGTTATTGCGTGCTGACTCATCATCAAGTGAAAGAAGATTCTCTAGCCGTCTGCCCACAACTGTTTTTGCAGGAGCATGCTATTACGAGTAAGAAACAATAGAGCAAGAATTAATAGCTTTAAAGGAAAAAACTGGTCAAAAGAAAAGTGGATTCAATATGTCGCAAAAAATATATAATGAGGCATGACACTTTAAAATGAACAAACCTGACATCCAAAAACTATTTTGTCGGCAAGTACCAGGGAGATAAGATTTATCCATGCACATTTGAGATATTTTTGTGACTGTTGAAGAATTGGTCCCCCATATTAAAACCCAGCTTCTAAATCTCAATAACTGCACCCCTCTGTCTACTATATTACAATATGGAGGACAATTATCTCTATAAGATTATCTTGCTTGGCGAGCTTTCATTTGGTCTCAGAGGAGGGGAGCTTCAAAGAAAAGATACCAGGGCCACCAGTAAAAAATATTTCAACCCTTCCTTTATCATCTTAATATGAAACTGTATATTTGGTTAATACAATGGAGCTTATTCTCCTGGATCCAGCCAATACTGAGAGATGTTCAACGAAAACATATACAGTGGAAATCTGCTTGTACAGGCTTCATTAACAAAATTATATTATATCAGAAAGAACATTTTTTTTGTTGAATATTCCACGGTAAATTTGAAAAAAATATTTTTAATGTATCTTTATAGTGGAAATGGTACTTCTGTAGACCTCTTAAATGGAGCATATACATGAATGGGTTCAGAATATGTTGATAGTGGGTTAGGAATATACATGAATGGTAACATGGGTCAGCAGAGCTCTGTTAAAAATTACACAAGTAGTTAATGCAAGGGTTAATTCCCGTAGCATGGACACTAATCACTTTTCAATACTGATGTAAAATGTATTGAGTGGTGCCATTTGTATCCAAGGCCATGAACAATTTAGAAACCATCTTTCCAGAGACTGTTGGAGAAAAGCACTTTAAAATGTTAAGAATTTATGTCCTAATATAAGGGAACAGACTATTTTTTTCTTTTTCGTTGAAGTTTTTATCAATTTGCTTTTCTTTTCCATAAAAAAAATTGTATAGAGTTTGTATTAGTTACATAAAACGGGCTTGATTTTCATTTTTTAATACATAAAAACATTTTATTACCTACATACATTTGAACTATGATTGAAATACCTTTTATGCTTGCATAAGATTTGATTGTAACAGTACAAATTATCATATCAAGAAAATATTTATGATTTTTTAAAAATGTACACATACAATATAATATTCGTTCAACTACAATTTCCTCAGTTTATAAGAGGCACTGCTTAAAATTTGTAAATTTCTATTTTTTTCCACGAATTTTTATGACATTTGGATTGAGGTAATATGTATCTAAACCTAGAGCATCATATATTGTTTTGGGCTTGGGGGGTTTGGTTTGATGTTTTTTTTTTGTTTTTTTTTTTCTTTTTTTGTGCATCTAGCTCATCGACAGAGAAGAGATTTCAGGCTTTAATGCCTCCATCTGGTGTTAGTGGCAGGCTAAACTTTGCCATGAAAAGGCTCCTACAGATCTTGTTGTGGGATATTCCTTTTAGTTTTTTAAAGACAAAAAACGGAAATCTAAAAAATGTGAATTTTTTGCTCAGTAATTTTCAAAATTTCATGGGAAACAATATTTAAACAAATATTTTTTTAAAACTCACTGAGCACGGTCCTTTATGTTAAACTAAGACTTATGACTACCAAGTTTCAAAAATCAAAGAGAGGGGACTTGATATGTTTTGAAATTTCTGCTTCCAAATCCAAAAGGTACTGTTACCATGATAACCATCTGTAACTAAAATTGGTTGCAACAACAACAAAAATTAAAATGTTTTTTTCTCTTTTACAGCCGTGATGAGTTCATTGATAAATGTTAAAATTGCCTGTCTGGAATCATTAAAAAATCACCGAGAGGCACACCTCCATCCCTTTCCCACCTCATTCCAGCCTTAAAATAACACATATTTAGATAATTTATTTTTTGTTTTATTTGATGACAATTATAAAAGCAATGATGTGGGAAAAGACAATCATATGCACAAGATAATTTAAATTTAAAGTCAAGGCATCAAATGAAAATATCAAAAACTAATCATCATATCATGCTAAGATCAATTACATGCCAAGCTTTCTTTTAGCACATAAAGAGGAAATATTGCCTGCAAGCAGTGAGCAAACAAATTTCACCTACAGTCAAAATTCAGTCAACATCTCCAATTCAATGCTCATTTAAAGATAAAAAATGATTATCTCCTCAGTTGTTTCTTTTTGACAGTAACCTATTATTGTATTTCAAGACTTTTTGATTCCAACACCTTAATATTAAAAAGTCCATACATGATATGAAATAATAGAAAAGTTTTCATGGCCATTATCAAAATTTTGTGCTACACGTTATGACATACTTGTTACTAGTCCTGATTCAAGATTTACGTAAAGAATGCCCCTATAAGTTATGACCAATTTCAGTTAACAACAACCTGCAGAAAAGTTTGCCTAACATGTTGACTTTTAGGTTTTTACCTGCTGGCTGGAGATACTAAAGGTGCTGTCATCATCATCTGTTGATGATTCTCTTAAGCTCAAGGTCACACTTGAAAGGTCATTTATCTATACATACAAAGTTATGGTAAAGCAACGGTTATTCATCCAAAGAGAAATTTCATTTCTAGTGAGTAAGCAATTTTTTTTACAACTTCTCACTTTCTTATTTCAGTCACTTACTGATCATTATGTCTCGAAACCACCTAAAAGGCTCAAAACAAAGGCTTTAAGGCATAAAAAACATTATTATAGTCCATTAATATGAAAATAGTATGAGCTAAGAAAGATCAACATGTCACATAATTATTGTGCAAACAAAAAAGCTAACATATTTAGTGATCAGTGATAACAGCCTGTAATGTGTGACAAAGGAAGCACCTCTTACATGAACACATTTACAGAATATTATGAAAATGACAAAATACTCAGCTATCATGCATAACTTAAGCTCTCACAAAAAAAAAAGTTGCCAAAGCAGTATAAGTCACAATTGAAAAAAAAGAATTTTAAAACAGATAATAAAGAGAACATAGCTAAAAGCTCCAGCATTTCCGACAATGACAGATGAAAATATAAAGATGTGGAAAAAACATGTATGCACAAAAGTGAGCCTTGTCTTTGAAATTGCAACCTCAAAATAATTGAGCCAAATGATTTAAATACATATGAAATCATAAACTAACAAGTATTTCCTGTACCTGGTCCAAGATAACATTACAGATTTTGATGAAGGTAAACTATCCACAAGCATCCTGATAATTCTACAGTTTACTGGAATATCTTAAAACATTTGGCAATAACACCAGGTTTTTTGTTGTTTTTTATTAATATAAATATACTTTTCAAAAGGACTAAAGAAAAATCCATGCACACAAGAACTACACCCCGCCCACACACACACACAAAATTGAAAAAAAAAAAACCCAAAAAAACCCATAACTTTCCTCTAATTAATAAATTTGAAATCTAAAGCTAAATTGAATCAAAATATATTTGAACAGTTTATTGATAACAATAGCATTCAGTCCTTTGAAATTCAGTAGCATTTCTAAAAATCATTTCTTTTCACTCACTCTTATTGTGTCGTCTAAATTTATTGAATTTTTATACAACTTTACATGAAGTAATTGCTCTGCAGTGCAGTTGTGCAAATTTGAATGATGGTGAGCAAATCCTTTCAGCTTAGCTTTCAAAAGAAGCAAACTCTTTACATCAGTTGTGAATCAAAAAGGAAAAAAAAAATGCAAACGCTAGTGGATAAAATTTAAAAAATAACAATGAAAGGCCCACTTCTCTTGAAATGAAAAGAAAGAAAGAGTAGATAAAAGTAAATTTTGCCTTCACATATTTTTTCCAAAAAACTTTTTTTTTAATTTAAGAGCAAGTCTGAAAATCTAGGTAAATTCCACAATGGGGACAGTGCCACCCTCCAATGCATTTGTTCTAACTAAGAAACCTCTGATAAATTTTTTTTGAAAATCTGTGTTCATAGACTTTAAAAAATCCAATTTTTTATAGAATGAAACTAGCAATGCCCGCTTCTTGCAAAAAGATAAATTAAACTCTCATAAGTTCCTATTTTACACATTATCCTTGTTCAATACATAATGTACTAGTTGAACATATGAAAAGATTAAAGACTTTTTGTGTTTTGACCTGATATTGCAAGAATTCTGAAACTGCAGATGGCGTTCTTGAAAGTCTACATCTAAAATCACATAAACATATATATTTATGAAAGAGTTGTTTCTGTTGACAACTGACCTCATTAACCCGCCTGTACTCTGCTAGGTCGGACCTATCTTTCAATTTCTCCAGCTCTGCAATTCTTTGTTTCAGCTTTTGGTTCTCAAAAGTTAAGGCATTCACCTACAGAGACAAAGTTAGTCTTAAAAACAAAAAAGGCCTTACAAACAAAAAGCAAGTTATTTTAGTTAAAATGACTGCACAGGTCTCTCCATGTTGCTCTCCTGTATATTTCAGCACTTAAAATATATCAGTTATTTTGTCCTTACCTGTCTGATATCCCTACCTCCTCACCACTCTCGTTTGCTGTCTTATTTTTGCCCCCTGGTAATCAGATCTTTTAAACTCTTTCATGACGGATTTTTATTTTTGGGTGCAGACAGAATTCATGCCCATGAAACAAGAATAGAGAGACCTGGCAGCATCGATACATTAGCATATGTCCAGAATGAGTTAAATGTCCAAAGTAGTTTGTTGTCTTTGAAGGAATGACACTAACAGGACATATAAAACAAATTCGAAATAGAACCAACTATATAATAAACATGTTTTGAATTTGACTGCCCTTTTCATATATCAACTTATGAAACAAGAAGCAAACAAATTCTGCACCATTTTTTAAAAGGATGTACATCATTGACTCAATAAATCGGTCTTTGTTGTTTCATATTGAAAGTAGAAGAGAAGATCATATAATTATGTGATATTAGTTTGTTAGCTCATGTTCTATGGATATTTTCCACTTCTTGTCGGTTGTTGACACTGTTAACAAAGCAAATTTTTGCTTGAGATTTAGTCAAGTAATGTTAGTTAAATGGAGTTTAAGAGTGCAATCTAGATCTACTATTCTAATGGCCAGTCTGTGTGCACTCACTGCACTGTTCGATTGCTTCTGCTGTAGATCTATGGTTCAGATTACAACTAAATCTTTTTGATCTAAAAAGTAAAAATTTGATGTTCATCATGATGTGATAATGCAAGAGAGCTCAAAGTATGGTCGAATTCTACATCCCTACTCGAACATGTTTATGGAGCAATCAAAGGCTGATATGTGCCTATTTACAATTATTAACAAAATGCCTCATTAACATGGTGTGGTCAAATGTGAACACAACTATGGCCAATCTAATAAATCCCATGTATTACCAAGATACAATAGATGAGCTGGAGTAGCAGAAATGGATAAGCCCTCTTTTTCTGTATACAATTTTTAAACTGCATAGCCATTAAAGTTTTTTCTTTTTTTTTTTTTTTTTGAGAAACTTCAACGAGTGGATAGGCCCAACACAAATTACTGAAGTACCCAGTTAGTCCACCACATCATCATCTTAAGCATTTTAATGCGTTACTGTCATATCTTCCTACATCGAAAGTAGTGCCTCACCAAACATGGAAAATAAGCATTACATTTTTTTTGCTTTGTTTTTCGAAAGAAAAGATACCTTTTTTTTTGCCGAGTTTTCTTCTGACAAACAGCTGCTTAAAAATATCGCAGGTGTAGGATTTGTCAGAATGACAAATGTGTGATCCCATAACTATAATTAGGCCACGAGATATTTGAGTTTTTCATAATTACTAAAATTTGCAAATGGAGTTTGCATATGGTGAATAAACGAGTCTCATTATATTCAAGATAAAGATCAAAGCTAAAAGGTGACCATGGGTTATCAGTAACACAACAATCAGGCCACGTGATTGAATACGTTTATAAATCTCGTTCATCCATTCTATGTGCAGTTTCGCTAATTATTACATTCATCTGTGTGTTTTCATTCAGCACTACCACTACATGTTGTAAAAAATACCCTCACCCCTGCTGGTATTACTACTCCTACTGCTGCTGATGCTGATGCTCCTGTTACTGCTACCACTACTACTACTTCTACTGCTACAACAACTACAGTTACTTCTACTTTTACTTCTACTTCTACTTCTACTTCCACTTCCACTACCACTAGCACTACCACTACTACTACTACTAGTGCTGCTGCTGCTACTACTATTGCTACTGTTACTGCAACTAGTGCTACTACTACTGTTACTACTACAACTAATACTACTACAACTGCAACTGCTGCTGCTGCTGCTGCTGCTGCTGCTGCTACTGCTACTGCTACTGCTACTGCTACTACTACTACTACTACCGCTGCTGCTGCTGCTACTACTAATGCTACTGTTACTGCAACTAGTACTACTACTACTGTTACTACTATAACTACTACTACTACTACTGCTACTACTACTACTGCTACTACTGCTACTACTACTACTACTACTACTACTACTACTACTAGCTACTGCTACTGCTACTGCTACTACTACTACTACTACTACTACTACTACTACTACTACTACTACTACCACTACCACTAATACTACTGCTGCTGCTACTGCTGCTGCTGCTTCTTCTACTACTACTGTTACTACTACTGCTTCTACTGCTGCTACTATTATTCCTACTACTACTACTACCACCACTACTGTTATGATCACTACTAATGCTGCTACCAATACTATTTCTGATGCTATTTTTCTTAAACTATGATTTTCTGATGTAAGCATTCTTAATAAAATGCTGCATTTTTGTTCATTGCTTCCTGTAGTACTTTAGATCGATCAATAGATATCTCTCTCTCTCTCTCTCTCTCTCTCTCTCTC
>BLXT01005595.1:1298296-1310326 GCA_019648995.1 Plakobranchus ocellatus
TCTGTTTAAAATACGATTCTTCAAGACGTTTGGTGGTTCTAACCTTAAAACTTGCCCTAGTCTCCAGACTTTGTGAGAATAGCTTTCGTCCCATTGTTTGAAAAAGATCATTCCTATCAGGTCGCTTTGATAGTTTGATATGAGCATAATAGTTTTTAAATTCATTTTGCATCCACCCCAATACATTCTGAACAGATATGTTTACATCAAACAGTCTGATAATTTATATACATTTCAGTCTACTTAAGTCAACCAACAGATGTCTATGACTTAAAGATAAAATATACAATCATCTCAAGAGTTTTGGCGTAGCAATCAGAAAACCAGGCCTCGGCTGACCTGAAACTGAAGTGTAAAAACCACTTTGTTGGCAGAAACCCAATGACAATTCAAAAATATAATTTTCTCATCACTGCTTTAGGGACAGTGGTGGTACCTGAGTTGTAGTAATGGCTCTGTGGAGGTTATTGTAATGCGTCACAGTGACAAACTTATGATAACCTTTTGCTGAATTATGGTAGTAAAAAGTAAACTAAAATATAAGTGCAACACAAAGATTCTACCTAGATAAATGGAATCTTACTTAACCTCTTTTGTGCAACGAAACACAGCGTATCTGACATCCACTGGTACTCGAGACGGTGCCACAAATAACAATAACAACACCAATTATAACAATAATAATAATGAGGAGGAGGAGGAGGAGGAGAAGGAGGAAGAAGAAGAAAAAGAAGAATAGTAATTGGTTGACACTAGCCTGTTTTGCATTAAAATATTCAAAATATTCCTCATATTTTATGTCCCCTTAGGTCACTGGACAAGGGAGATTTCTAATTTCCTTTAAGCCGGGGAAATCATTTATCACAAAGTCACAAATAACGAGACAGACATATCTGACGGGGCAGTGCAGACGATGTCAATGACTCAAACAGAAGTGATCTGAGGCACTCTGATTACGGTGGTAAATATTAACTTAAGAAGAGATATACCTCAGAAAAAAATGCAAATTGCCTCCTATATTTTTACAGACATCAAAATTCTTCAAGTAACCCATTGTGCAAAAGGGAATTTTCTTTCGAAACAGTTTGTTACATGTCAGTTACGTTGTAGTATTTTTTCATGGTTAAGTAAAAATCTGAGCACCTAAATCAACACTAAAATCTATCGCACGTAGAGTCTAAAGGCTGTCCCAAATATGTCAAAAAGGTTGTCTTAAGTTTTGGAATCCGAACCATGGATGAGCCACACATGAGGTTTGAGCGGACAAAGTACATGGTTGTTTCCTGTTTTATCGGCTCTTTTGTTAAGGGCTTTCTTCAACTCCCTATGTACTTTATAAGTAGTCTAGTTGGCCATCTTCACCGATTCTTTGGAGCTGATGATCAAAACATTTAAAATGTGGCCAACTCGCAAAAGGAGAGATATTCTTAATTGCAGTAGGCATTTTACAGGAGATTTGTGTGTTAATAATGAAGAATATTGTATATTTTGTGTAAATTATTGTATAAAAGAATATTAATGTCTTACGAAGAGACAAGTGTGGCATTGGGTTTTGTGTGTGTGTGTGTGTGTGTGTTTGTTTTTTTTTTGGAATTGTTGATTTGTTGGGTTTTTTTGTACCAAAGTATTATGGGTTGAGTTTTTTCCCCATTACCTTGCGTGTCATGTTAGCGTGATTGTAGTATTGCGTTCATATAAACAACCTTGTTTCATGAAAAAAGGGGCTCCAACTCCTTATATTTCTCCACTTGTATTCTAGGATAATCTGGAGATTTGGCCCCTTTCGTAACTTCGGATCTCTACGAGTGGGAACGCTTTTTACACTGAAATTTTCAATCAGCATACACATAAAGAGATAAAGCCGAGAATTAAGGAAATAAAATGGAACGTGTGCCTACTTTCATTTTCCGTATAGCATCTTTCACGACCTCTGTACCCTTGGGTTTATCCACAACACATTCTCCGAGAAACTGTGATAAAAAAAGGAAGACAAATATATTAAAAATCTGTCATTAGCGACATTGAAAATCGCGTAGTATAAGTCTATTATTAACTTCTTGTATGATCCGTTCTACGAACGCTTAAGTGGAAACGCAACGCCATGTTTCAGAGGAAAAAAGAGGGGGTAAGAGAGAGAGAGAGAGAGAGAGAGAGAGAGAGAGAGAGAGAGAGAGGGAGAGAGTAAAAGAGTACAAAGAATCCAAATGTCGATATGAGGTGACGATTCAAACATATAGATGTATGGGAACCCTAGGTTGAAGATTTACATCTAAATAACATGCGCGCCGCATGAAGGAAAATGAGATTTCGAGGTAATCCATTATCTATATTATATATATATTTGTGTACTTTAAATTCTATGTTTCGTAAAACTCCTGAACGATTTAAATAAAGAATCCCTGCTCCTTTAGATCTAGATTCTCGTGGATCTAAAGCTATAATTAAAATCTAGAATCTAAAATTAACCAATATAATCAATGATGCCGCTTTGCTTTACATAGAATACAGCCCACAATGATAGCAAACTGTATTTAGGCCTTGAACCTAGATCTATGATCAGACCTATCTAGATCTAGATTTATGACGCCTTGAGTTTGATATCAAAGCTAGAATCTAGACCTTCGCTTCCAAGCAGCCCAGAATGAAAGCCAATAATTAGTGTATCTTTATGGCCTCGATGCAAACAACTATAAACCGGAAATTCATTTCAAATGTTAGCAAAATGGCAGATCGTAAAATTCTGAGTTTTATATTGAGGAAACAATGTAAAAACAAAAAAAATACAGGAGATAGAATTTTGACTTCTAGACAAAAAAAAAGCATCGTTCCGCAACAACTAATTTTTCATACATATTTGAAGTCATTCTGTTTAGAGGTTCAGGAGTTTTACCTCACATAAAATCCGAAGTACACAATTTATGTACATTATAGATTAAAAGAGTTACCAAACATCAACATTCGTATACAGATTGTGAAGACTGGCAAAAGCTATGAAGTGCTTTCTGAACTTATATGATTTTTCAATATGCAATATGAGAAGAAAATTGAATTGGATTCGTTTTAAAATAAAGAATTTCAAATCGGTCACACAAAATATTTTAATTTTGATATTCGATTACAGACAACACCTAAGAAAAGTAACTCCAACTACTACTACTGTAACTACTTCTACCGCTACTATGACTACTAATACTGCTACCAATATTTCTTCTTTTACTTCTTCTCTTTCTTCTTACTTTTACAATTATTATTATTACTATATTACATTATTATTATTCTGTTATCAATTATAATTATTATACATAATTTTTTTAAACTATTATCATCATCATCATTATCATTTCTAATATAACTTTTTTCTTTTAGATTTTTATTTTTTATCTACTTCAAAACTTACGTTTCTCCTACCACATCTTCTATCTTTATCCTACTGCAACTATTTACATTTCTTCTACCACAACTACTGCCCCCAGCATTTCGTGCTGTGCTGTAATTGGAATAGTAATCTGTTACATTTTATTAGCATCATATTTATTCATCGTCACAAACCAATCTTCCATCCACCATATTACTAATTTTAGCCCCAAGAATATCAGTATAACTCACCTTAACTGTGTAGAGAATGTGACCAGATAGAAGAGCATCCGGTGGATGCTGCCACGTCTTTGAGCCTTTATAACACAGAAAAGAGTCAATGGAAGGGTTGACGTGGATCAACATATTGTATTTGTGTACCATAAAAAAAAATATATAAATATATATATATATATATATATATACTGACTATTAGAGAAAGTCTTAACTATTAAAAGGAACGAAGATTTAATGTACAGATTATTTATTATGTCTTAAGCATAAAGATCTTTATAGACTTTAAACATATTGAATGAACAGAAATTGGACATATATGAGAATACACATAAATCAGTTCTCAAAATTTATCAAGAAACATCTCTATCTGTCTATCTATGTCTACATCTACACCTCACATGTTAATAATAAGCTCAATATTGGTGTGCTAGTATGCATGGTTACGAAAATATATATACATAAAAAAGGATTAGCGTTGGTTAGAAAAGCGAAAAATAAAGTACTCATACCGTTAATTCAGTTTCTTAAATAATTATCAATTATCATAAATCCAGATGTTAAAAAAGTTCATTTCACGAAAATCGAGTGAAAGATGAGCAGTACAAACAATACGTGTGGACGTAATTATCAATGCTCATTTTAAAAAGTAGAGAAAAATAAAAATTGTACTTCAAATGCTCAAAAACCGTTTGCTCATAGCTTTATCACGAAATATCTGTTTTGCTTCTCAATGACCCTACAAACACATTTTAAACGTATAGAACATTCAACAATAGACGCTTTAATTAAATCGTTGGTACCAGCAAACCCGTATATAATATACTACAATCAATTTAAGCCATTAATTCCGATAAAAGGGTACCTAGGTTTTTTTCATTTTTACTTTTATATTTTAAAATGTGTTTTTTTTAGCTTTGGAATAATGGCTTCTTATTCGCTTTAATAGTAAGGTCCTCTGCTTTTTTCCCTGGGATAGGGCAATTTTCTCGATTCAACCTAAATCTATACCTCTACAGTAAGATCGTATAAATTTAAACCGATGATAAATATACATGTTATTTTGTTTTACGTCAAGCTAAGTAGGTTGTAAAGTAGTGTCGCTGTGTACGTATTTTTGGAAGACACCACTAAAAATAGCCAGACGCACGGTTTTGACAGAATTCGGCCCATGGCTTAGCAAACCCCTCGTTGTGAAGACATTTGGGGAAGGGGGGTTGAGATAGGGCGTGGACAGAAACAGCTGATTGATGAATAATTTTTTTCCAAGAATGCTGTGCTTGAATTTTTTTTTATCTCATCCGCTAAAAAAATTGAGAACCATACACCTTTCGCACCCCAATTTTTAAGGAGCACTTAGCAAAAATCTAGGTCAGCCTCCGAGCTGGTCTAATCCAAAGTGGCCCATCATTAGCGCCCCCGTAACTAAAACATATATCCCTCGCAAGACTACCTAATATAAAAAGGACGCTGTTAGGCAAGACCAAATGCTGCATTTTCGATAAAATTTGTACTTTTAAGAATCTAGTTTTACTTGGATGGATGTGAATTATAATCTAATCTAGATAAAGATATAGATAAGATTACATTTAACTCTCTCTATCCTTCTGTTGTTAAAAATCGGTTAAATAATATACTCACAATTTTTTTTTTTATCGAACATAGATAACGTCATCTAAAATCAGTAAACAAGACCTGCTTGGACTACATGGCTCTGTTTTTACAAAAGTAATGTCAGGGATGGCGCTTGACCCATTCCCTTAGTCTTTGACCAACGGCCTTATACTTATGGTGAAAAACAGAGCCACTTATGGATTTGAGAAATCTTCGTAATATGAAAAGATTAGTATTGAAAAATCTCAGAACGTGGCTGATAAAAATTAAAATAAGTCCACATTACTTGACAAGCCTATTAATCTTCAAGAACGACAGGGCTTGGCAAATAATAGTTAGTCTATGTTTACTTCAATCTAGTACAATTTATGATACCTAACCTTTTCTAAGATAGAGCATATGCTTGACTTTACAAGTGAATAAAATTCCAAAGCTAAAAAAAAAGATATTTCCCAAAAAGAAAGAAATACATATATTGAGAAGAAAGAGGCGCTTGGACAATTTATTATTATCGCATAAAAAATGAAGAATGAAATGAAATGGGATTAATCAATGCTAATATAGATGTCATATACCTGCACTCAAGTGAATTATCAAACTTTCATCATATTTTATAAAAAAAAAAAAAAAAATACCTTCAAAAGATTATTAATATTTATTATAAAACGGTAACCCAAAACTACATGCCTAATTTAAGTAATGTTTTTTTTTTTAATTAATTGGAAAATATTGCAACTGACTTAATATAGGATGAGCCTAAACAGCAAAAATAATAATGTTCATGTATGCCACACAATAACTAATACAAACCTCGGCGCGGCATTCTTTCAGGGTGAGTCCGATGTTCACACTAAACTCCCAGCGACAATAAATAGCTAAAGCTCCTTTTTGAAAGCTATGTTAGTAATGCACACTAGTACCATTAGCAAGTTACACACGACAAAGCAAAAAGCTGGTTTGAAACCCTACAAGAGAGCGTGAGTACATTAGCCCTGCTGTCACTCAAGTGCCGAGTCTTTTAGGAATAATAACGTCTTAAAAGAGCATAAGTAGATCAGAGTGTAGGTCATCCCACTCACAGTTTGTAATACACCCTTATTGACAAGTGAGGAAATACTTTTAGTTTTAACATTATGACGTCTGTGTTTTATGGCATTTTTAGCAAAAACAAAACACAACCAAAAAAAAAAAATACGCTTTCACTCAACCTAATGTGAAACCATCGTAAGCGCATCAAAATAGACCTTACAATATCGACTTCTCCATTCTTTCACTGCGATCAAAGCAAATTTTATGAAGATGCCAATAATTAAGTATTTCTTTTCAAAGTTACAAGAAAAGTTACAATGATAATTTGCCTGCACGCAACTCTGACATTGATTTTTTTTTCTGTATTATTCATATGCAGCACTCTTCACAAACTTTGATGAGAACGAACTTAAAGCGTTGTGCAAAAAGTGAAAAAGACACATTACAAGGAGACAGACAGTACATTTGTTAAACGGTGTGAAAAACCATCTTTCAATGAACATGTAAGACAGTGAGCCAAAATTATTCAAGGAAAACAAGCGAGAAAAGCAGCACATGATACAAAAATGCAGCCGAAAAAAGCGTAAAAGAAAAACAAACGGAATTTCATTTTTTTTAAATGCATTAGTCAAAAAAATGCATGAAGACTGCAAGGTATGTACGTACGAAAAAGACGAAACTCCCACAAAATGTTCAGTGAAAACAGACGCAATGCCGCAATGGTTTTTAAACATTTTTAAAGCAAATATCTCGGCACAGTAAGCGATATGACACATTAGAATTAAGAATTTAGAAAAACATGCTGATAGCGAGCTCGAATTTTAGAAGTTGTCACAGAAAGATCTTTGCACATTTCAGGGCACGTTTGTTGGCAATTGCATCACCAATGCCTTTTATTAGCGGTGAGTCAACAGGGAAGTCAGGAGAAGATTGTTATTGGAAATTTAATAATTGGGCTGGATAGGAATGATGATGATGATTGTCTTATATTGTCAGAGACATCTATTCTGTAAAGCTTAAATACTTGGAAGTCTTTGCCGAGAGTTTAGTTCAGCATATTGATAACTGCTTGAAAGCAATTTATCATGAAGTTAATGAATAATTGCATTAATCCCAAACGTCCAGTATCATTGCAATTCGCAAAACCATCTCATAATGGTATTGGTAATTCGTAGTCCTTTTTTTTTTAACTTAAATTATGAATTACGCCACGCCTGTCATAAATCATTGTAAGAGTTTTAACCTTGACGTCCATCGGCTAATGACTTGAAAAGCTTTTGCTGAATTACATAATGTGAATCGCCTCCGAATAATGTAATAGTGAATTCTCTTTTTCTCTTTCCAATTAAATAATCAAAGGAACAGCTGGAGGTATGGTTGCTTTTTTACTTCTTGTTTCTCAAGACTTCAAAGTGTAATATATGATGGTGGTATAATTCCACAAGATCCTTATAAATCTATTTTTATAGTACTGCCTAAAACACGATGGGCAAAAGAATTTAACTTCATAGGACATTCAGTTTAATGAGCCACTTTTACAAAAACGCTGTTGCGTATTTTTATGCATAGAATGCGCAAGAGTCTAAGACCAGAAATATCCGCGAAATGTTTTGTCGTTTTGCCTGATAAAGGGACTAGAACCGCATTATTCACTTTGAATTGAAATGCAAAGAGGCCTCCGTCTCTGCTTCATTAAATATTCTAAGGCCTTTGACAACGTAAATCATGAAGAGCTATTTCGTATTCTAGAAAAAATAAGACATTGTTGGTAAAGATCTGAGTGCATATAGAAATCTATGGTGGGATCAAACTGCATAGTAAGCTTTGAAGAAGAACGCAGTGATTTATAACGCATCAAAAGAGTTGTGAGGAAGGGATGTCTAAAATATGTCTCCTGATCTTTTTTAACCTATAAAGTGTAACAATCTTGAAGAAACTAGACGATATTTCAGGCTTTTAAGTAAAAGGAAAAAATCTTAATAATCTCAGGTATGCGGAAGATGCTACTTAATAGCAGAATTTGATGAAAAACGTCAAAAACATAAGATACTGTTATTTCAGAGAACGAAAGAAGAAAAAAAGGAATATGTGGTCATCTCAAAGTAAAGTGAAAAAAAGTTCAAAATTCAAATATCTCGGCTACCTAATAACATTATCACAAATGAAAAGAGGAAAAGAAGAGCCAAAGATACATTCCAAAAAATAAAACCAATACTGACAAATAAAAGCATAAGTATGGAAACCAAAATAAGAGTAATGAAAGCATATGTATGGTCAGTACTATGGTTGTGAATGATACCCTACACACAATAACAAGAAAACAGGCAGAAAACTACAAGAAGTAGAGATGTGGTTTATCAGAAGAATCATGAGGATATCATTGATGGATAAAGTCTACTGAATCGGTACTGAAAGAAACGAATCTTGAGCGATCATTACTTAAAACTATAAAACGGAGGCAACTATAATTTTTAGGACATTTGCCGACACAAGGGTTTAGAACACATGATCACTGGAAAGATGGACGGCAAACGCGGAGTAGAGGTAGACAGAGAATAAATTGTTTTGAAAGTCGTAAATCATGGGCAATAGGTAATGGTAGCAACAACAAGTTTATAACTAAGGGCAGGTTTGAGTGGATATACATGATCGTCAATATCTGTTCCAGACAGGTCCTCAAAGAAATAAAGAAGGAGTTTCTTAAAATCACTTTCAAGGGGCTATGAAATAAGTGCTCTTGCAATATCAAAATCAACGATTCATTAGTACTTGTGCAATGAATCCCATCTGTTTTAAACTTATATATTAAAGTCAAGCTGTCAATTCGGATCATCAGAAAAACAAGTTATGATTAAACAACAAAATGACATGTTACCCTTTGATAAAAAAAAAAATAAATAAATATCTCAAGTACACTCTAGTGACAAAATGCAACCATAGGTGTGATCTGCCCCTGACTAATCTGTTTACAGTATCCAAAGACCAAAGTTCACGAAAACAATCTTATCATGCGATAAATGTTGCATTCCCGGACATTTATCTCGAGACCAGCAGATCGGAAAAGTCTACAAGCAGTAAGAAGATGCAAAACTTTGAGGAGGATCTGCTTTTATTTACATAGCCACATCACATTTTGCCTGGGGGGACTATAACCTATATCAATCGCGAAATTCTCGTTGAAAGGCTGAAGCGCACAATAATGGTCGTATAGGAAGATTTAGATTTTATTACAGTTCGGGGAGAAGGGTGATGGACAGTAAGGGACATAGGCTGAATAACTTCTGCTCCTAATATGGATCATACATCCACAAATCCTGAAGCCTAAGTTGGAAAGGTCAAACACTACATCAGTTGTGAATGACTCATCCGTGTTGTACAGAATGTAGTTTCCCCTCAAAATATTAAGAGCTAAATAAAGTAGTGATTATTAGGAGGAAAAAAAATTCTTAGCTTTAAAGAAATACCCAAAACCTCAATATACAACTCTCAAGCACGCTATAGCATATAATATTTCTCAGGAATGTAAAAAGATACCTTAGCTATATATCATGTATTCATCCGAAACAAAAAGAACATTGTCAGAGCACTGCAAGAGTAAATTTTTAATCGGATGAAAAAGGCAAGAAAAGAATTCCTACGTATCAAATGAGGCACGTATTAAAAAGCTAATCACAACTGTCTGAGAGTATTGCGAATTCCTTAACGCACTACTTTATCATTTTATACAATCATGAATCTAAGAGAATCACATAAGGATGAGCTTTGATGAAAGTTAAAAGTATCATACTTTATCAGAGTATCGTTTTTAAAAACATGCGTAAAATAGAGTTAGAGGTATATCAGCTATCCTGGAGGCACAATTTTATCAAAGGTCAGGCAAAGAAATTGGCCTTCGAGATAACGAATTCAAACAAACGCCTGAGATAAACATAAATTCCGAAATCGTTGATTCCGAACACCACGTCCCTCGAAAATCAATCGTTTTCGTACACTGAATACTGAAAATTCGAATTGTCCAAAATTTTTTTACAGTAGCGATTTTCTCTTTTGTAAGTCAAATGGGTTTTATAGCTTTAGAAGCGGTAAAGCTTATTTTTCACTGGCTGTTGAGAAAAAAGTGACGAGATGAATGTGAGATAGGAAGCATCTCCTAATTATCTATAGATATTGAAAGCTATTGTGCCCTCATTAAAGTATTGGTAATGTGTGAATTCCATACCATATAGAAAAAGAATCGAAAGATCGGGAGCGAAGCCGCAGTATCCGGAATAGGGGCTGGGTTTCGAATGAGTATCGGAGGAATTGAGACGCGGTGTTCGATTCCGCGAGCCATACAATTATAATACAATAGCCCGCATATGATAACTTCTGATCAAAGATAAGATATCTCCCTACTGCTGTTGCAGCTAGACAATGAGTGTTACATGATCATCATTTCAAATTGAAGCACCTTGATCTTCTTTCGAGTTAAAACGCGGCCATCACGATTCTCAAGGCCACTATTAGACCTAAACTTTCCTATGTCCTTTTTATTTTGACATTATCGTGGAAGTCAAAAAACATCACTCACCAGCGTTAAAATGTATAAATCGTTAAAATGTATAAATATCCTGATTGCTTCAGAAACTTTGGATAACTTATAATAAAGAAATTATGGCTATATGACTTAATTAACATTGGTAAAATTGAAAAGAAGAGGGAGTAGAAAGAGGAAAAGGAGGAGGAGGGAAGAGGAGGATGAATTGAAGTACAATAAAAGCAAAAATGTCCTACTCTAGAATACTATACTGTCTTTAATGGGCATGCATATATATATATTATTCTCATTTTATCTTTGCTTTTTAAACTTAGCATTTTGCGTACAATCCTTAGAAAAAACATAAAACGCACAATCCTTGCCTTCAATTTAGTATTTGCAAAACGGTTAACTCAGCTTGACGAAATGATTAGATTGCTGCCTACAGGAAAGGCTATCTATCTATCAATGAAGATTATTCATTGGAGCGAGTGAGGGACAAGAACATTTAACAGAGATAGAAACCGTTAAGTTCTTCATGTAGACTTCAAAAAAGCGTACAACTTTTTATAAAAATAATATTCATCCAACATGTAAAACGAATCCGTTCATAATACGTATAATACGTTTGAGAAAAAAGTACCAAAATTGCTGAATATCGCGTCATTTTATCTGATAGTGATACATCTATATGATCTCAGGCATTTTGATGGTCGAGCCCGAAACCATGAGGGTGTTCTCTTTTTATATATATGTAAAGAAGGCAAACCAAGGTTGTGTCCAGTCCGTGTCACCTAAATCTAGTCATAGAACGAGCACATGAAAGAAATAGATTTCTGTTTACTTACAATGCGTTCTCAAGCGTGAGAAAGTACAACTTTGCACCGTTTGATTCGGGGCCAGGATAATGGTTTAAGAAAAACAATCCCTCTTATTTGGGCCCCCTCCAACAACATACATCCCCCTTTTTCTTTTACAGAGGCCTTAATTCTTCTTTCGAAACGCTTCTTAAACAAGTTAATAATATACACGCAAGTATTCGGAATCAATATTCAGACATGCGGATAAATAACGAGCTTCATACACACACATACCACTCGTATTGCCGAAGAAATTTATATTTAACCCCTGTTCGTCCAAATCAGATGTTTAAAGAGCCTGAAACAATTAATCAGCTTCAGATTTATTTTAACGGTTAAAAAGAATGCTAGTGGTAGTAGTAGTAGTAGTAGTAGTAGTAGTAGTAGTAGTAGTAGTAGTAGTAGTAGTAGTAGTAGTAGTAG
>BLXT01005595.1:1311784-1325856 GCA_019648995.1 Plakobranchus ocellatus
TGGAGAAGAGTGGAATTGGGTACACAAACATAACAAAACAGGATTCAGTAGACCTTTATTTAAATTAATTTAAAAAGAAAATAATACAAAAAGGAGCTTATTAACGTACCGATAGAACTAGAGGATAAGCACTCTTGTTTTGTTAAACAAGCACATCAAAGGCAAAGACTGATACTTTTACAAAAAGATTTAATGATTAAAAAAAAACAAAAACATAAAATGTAGCTTCAATAAAAAGTAGTTGTTAGCTGTGGCCGTGTTAAAAAAGTTAACATGTGTTTATCATTTTAGGCATTACACTATTTCTGCGCTTTCGTGTTGAGTTTAAAGTGAAAAAAAAAACGTTACATTTTTTTTTAGAATACGAAAAAGCTCTACTGAGATGCGCTCTTTCTCACGCTTAGTACTAGTTATTACAATGCTTACGTGATGTTCTTTCATCCATGCGAATGACAGCTGGTTAGATTGGTACTTCAGAGGCATCTATCTAAAGCATTTACAGTTTTGGGAGGACATTGATATCAGGAAAAATTCGTTGATGGTTTTTTTTTTTTGTTTTGTTTTGTTTTTTTTAAATGATTAGCCTTTTACAGAACTTCATGTGACTTGGAGATACCGATTTTGTAAATGTTTGTACGAACAAATTACAGGCTTACAAATTACATCGCTGTATGGTGCACATGAAATTATGCTTTAACCCTGCTTGGTTAAAAAATGTGCATCCAAAAGTCTTTTTTTTTTTTGTGATGCTCTGATAAAGGCTAATGGAAAGGGGTAGTTCTATGTTGACATTCTATTCCTCGGTATTGGCGAGTAATGATACATCGTATAGATCTATAATCCACCCGAAGAACTGCTTGATTTTTAAATTTAAAGTGCTTTATAACTTTATTTTACCAGAGAACAAATTTGACACAATGTCAAACTTTCCGGGAAGAGTGAATCCCAACAAGGCCGAAATGTGAAAACTATTCACACATCAACTACAGACACATGTTGTACCAACAAATAGGGGCCTACATTATCTGTTACTGGAGATTTTTTTTTCTCTTTTTTTTTGCGATTTGAGAGAAACCCGAGGTGATTCTTAATCATTAAACAAAGACGTAAAAAAAGAAAACGACCTTTGAAAACATCCAATAAAGTGTTTAAATAGCAGCAGCATTCTAACCCTTTGTGTTTATGGGGGAAAAAAAACTGTCAAAAACTCATCTTAAGGAAAAGCAAGTTTTATATTCAATGACTGAGTGATATATAAACCACAACACAGACGTTCAATTTTCGTTTGGCCCATACAAGCTCTTGCCCAATACAAACCCCTTGCTACATAGGCTACACTACAGATTAATGGTTAAACCAATGACTGAACTACACGAGGAAAACAACCAAAAGCCCTGACAGAAATGTCAGTGAGCGTGAGGATGATAATTGATTTACGACTTGCTCAGATCTATAATGCTAGGCCTAGATAGCTTTTATTTTTGTCTTGAATGGCAACACAGAGAGGATGCTTGAAGAGGCCTTGTAAAGCGCAGATCTAGTGCTTACAACTGAAACCTGCGCTGAATGGGGTTGCTTTCAGGAGACGAGAGAGACTTTGGTGGAAAGAAAACAAATGTGCATATATTTGAGGAGAGAAATCCTTGTTGATGACAAAACTTCAAAGTGGCTACTTAGCATACTGCACTGCCGTTTTTAAGACCTGAATACACACACACGACTAAAACATCTCGGCTCCTGCTTTGGAGCTTGCAAAGTTTAGAAACAGACAGCGGGTGGTTTGAGTCAAAATTCGATCTATGTAGCCTTTAAGGTATTATTTAAGCAGAATTCAATATAATAGTAAAGCATTATCGATGGTGTCTGCTTCGCTTTCGACTCTTAGAAGGAGCATCTCTCTCTCTCTCTCTCTCTCTCTCTCTCTCTCTCTCTCTCTCTCTCTCTCTCTCTCGTCTTACAATAGGAAGCTAGATGAATAGGTCACAATAAATATAAGGCACTATAGGTGTATTATCGCCTTTTTTGTAATCACTAGGCGAAAACGCTCAATTTCTAAAAAACAAATTCCTCTGTGACAATAATTGACCGTGTTCAATATTATCGGACTGCTCTAGCACTGATATCACAAAGATATTCAATATTATAAACAGACATTTTGTTTGCATTTTATGTTGATCTACAGTCTGTGCTGACAACATCACCAAGTCTCTCGTTTTTGGGATTGCAAGCATTGTGTGTCATACAGACCGTCTACTGTTACATCTAGGCCAAAATGATCTCAGACTTTTTCACTGTGTCATGCCAGGCGTCACTGTTCACGACAGAGAATAATGTAGACACACATACGTGAATTTACTAACTACTGCATCATCACCGTCTGTCTCGGTTATGATAGACTAAAATTACATTCAAAACTTGGTAAAAGACACCGTGGTAGGCCTATCTTTCTAAATTAATCGCAGTATTCACAAATCTAGGTCTAGGTCTTGGTAGCAGTCTGTTGCAAAAATCTAAATTTATATGATTATTATTAGAACTTGGATGAATCCAGGGATGAAAGGCAGTGAACTTTAAAAGTAGAAAAACACATTCTCACACAAACTGTTGAACGAAAGAAATGCAGGGCCTAGATCTAGATCATGTCTAGATCTACATCTAGATAGACTTTTTCACATCGGTTCTATAATCCTTGGAATAGATCTAGATCTAGACACTGTCGAAACTAATTGACAAAATAAAAAAGAACACAATTCCTTCTCACTGCAGATGACCGAGCATTTGAGACCATTGTTTATCATAGTTTTATTATTTTCACTGTATAGAACTTGGCCTACTGAGCAGTATGAAATCTATAAACTACACTTTAGTTGTGACAGACACCACAGAGTAGCACAGCATGCGATGGTGATTATGTTGTGTGTTAACCATGTGTCTCCAAACCTGGAGTGTAGAGTGTTGACTGGCTGCTTTTTGTGCGTGGACATTGACAAACTCGACTTCATCACCCAAAGCAACATCCTACTTGCGCACACATACACATACATTAACACAGACATGTATTCGAGTGTAGTAGATACATACCCATTGAGACATCTAAACACACTCGCAAGGGGGCGGGGCACGTTAGGCCACTGAGGTGTCGTTTAGTTAGGATTATATGGCTCTTTAGGCCTAGTCTTTCGCAAGCGCATCGAGCACTGCTTGTACCAGGCCCCAGACGTGACACATCTCGAGCAAGTGAGAAGAAAGAGGGGGGAGGGGCGGGGAGGGGAGGGAGGATAAATGATCTTTTGGATAGGGTTGAAGTTTCGAAAGAAAGCTGAAGACAGGAAGGTACAGCGCAATGCTGACTATTCTTAGATACTAAGAGGGAAAATTGACGGAAAGTGTGAATAAGAGGATGAAAACGGTCAACATGGAAAGAGAGAAAAGAGGAGAAATCTGATGGCGAGAGAAATGCATGCAAAAAACAAGGCCAAGAGCCTGGATGCGCTGCTTTTCAGGTCTTTCTGCACAAATAATTATGTGTTTGCATGAACTTAGTAAACCACGATCAATTTATGCAATTTTTCCCATAAATTTTCCTCGTGTAAAATGATAGGGTGTGGAATACAGAGGACTTCACGATAGCTTGGAAAACGAAAATCTAATCTTAAAAGGGCGGACAAATAAACATTTATAAAAGTTCATCTAGATCTACTTCGCGCAATTTTCGCCGATTTTCGATATTCTTATCTACTTTAAAAGCCGACTACAAAATATATATTTAATCATTAAAAGTTTTCCAAAACGTTTTGTTTTGTTTAGTTTCGTTTAGGTTTTTTTTTTATCTAAAATCTAAATGACAGCCTTCTTATTCTTCAAATTTATATTAAGCTCATACTTATTTAAATCAAACAAAGAAGGCAAAGTACTTTTATTTTTTTAATCAGATTTTGAGACAGATTATTACACTTAAATTAGCAGATTGTCATCGCTACGTTTTTTGCCAAGTTGTGTCCGGTATTAGCTGATCGTTAAGCTTTGCGATCCGTGTTGGTGGTGGATTCTTGATTCAGGGCGAGATTGCTAATGACTGCACCACCAAAATCACCGGGACTGATTCGACAACAGAATAATAGAGACCACCGCCTCCCCCTGTCTCTTCCACAAAGACTTTCTAACATATGAAGTGGCCACTATTTGCTTGGAGATCTTTATCAGCCTTAAGTTTTGATTTCCGCTTCTGGCACACTTGGTGTAAAGTGTAAAGCGATGTGTGTGCTCCCACTATGTTGAGTCTTATTATCGACTAAGGGCCCAGTTAGACAGGACAAGTCAAGCCAAGCTATACCGAACCGGCCCGAGCCGTTCGGCTTAAGACGGTTTAAGGCGGTATATACCGCCTTACCGTCTAGTGGCTTGACGGCTTATTTGGTGTAAACGTTTGTAAAGGTGTTATAGGCACGGCTCGGTATAGCTTAATGGAAATGATCAGTGTTCATTCCCCCAAGCTGCTGCCGTCAGTTTAACAATGGATCCTGTTGGGCTATGGTGTGGAGAAGAAGGTGGCAGAGAAAAAGAAATCGACATAGATTTATCCATCCAAGCTCCGCCGCTATTTGTGTCCATGTTCTTTCCGTCAGATTCCTGTCGCTGTACCTTTTTTGGTTTTTTTTTGGTTTTTGTTTTTGTTTTTTTTATTTGTATAAAAAGCCTTTCTCTCTCACTAGTTTAATCAGGGTTTCGGTTCTCTGATCCTCCATCATCTTCAAACTCAGAACTGTAGACTGACTTTCGTTATCACTCATATTTTAAAAAAATAAAAATTAAAGCATATAACAAGATAAAATTAGTTTCTAATCTAAATCTATCACGCACATTGTCGGTGTTAGGGCCTAGCGTAAAAATGCAGACGAAGCGGAAAAAAATGTTCATTTCCACGCAAGCCACCTTATTGCATCTGAATACCTTAACCTACATATCAATTACCATCTCCTTACGGCTTCATTGCTATAAGCTGTTATTAGCCGTCAGTGTCAACATTACCTCTATTTCATCTGTTTTCATTTCCGTTAAGGCGGCTTGGGATTTCTCGGTACGGCTTGGCTTATCCTGTCTAACTGGGCCCTAAGTTGATCTAGAGGAGCATTGCTCTACTGAACGAGCTCATGATCACATTTTGATCCAGGCAACATCTTTTTATTATAATATGATGCTAATAATATCATGTAATATGTTTCCCTTATATTTATCGAATTCAAAACAATGAAAAGGGTTGGATTTTTTCTTCTATCGATCTTTGGTTTCCTTATATCACGTTGTTCACATCTTCCACTGTTTTTCAATTTTATCGCTTCTTTTTTTTATTTTCTGAAAAAATTCACTCTTACCCTGTATATGTTTGCTTTCGGCTGGTTCCCTATTTTGTTCAGTTTTGCCATCTTTGCGTCTTCGTGCTTCAACACTTGCTGTTCAGACAGCCCAATTCTAAATGCTTTTTAAAAAGATAAATAACATAGAGCAAATGGAAAGACAGGGCATATAGTAAGGTAATAGAAAGAAAGATATATTATAAGTAGACTGTCCAAAAAAATCTATGTTATTGATAAGGTCCTCTCAACAATCTTCTCATCCTTAAAACCCCATCACCTACAACTTCCAAAAAAATACTAGTTATGTAACATCCGGATAAATTAAGTTTAGGAAGAGGCTAGATAGACCCTAATTGGGGTCTCGTAGTCATGGTGTCTAGTAGTCCCCTATTGGGGAGCACCTAAGCACCATCGCCACGTAGTCCCCAATTGAGTTATAAACAAAAAACAAACACATATGTCTTGTCTTCCAAGTAAATTTATTTAACTCTGTTGAAATAAAACATGTAATAGAAATGGAACATAATGTTAGATAAAATTAGCTACGTATACCATTAAACAACGAATAACAAAGAAGACACAATAAAATACAAATGTATTATATTAAAATTGAACATGTCAATATACACGAACATTTTGTTCAGACAGCAAGTGTTAACCAGAAGGGAAACGCATTACACATAATTTAATGATAACTTTTCCCTCAAAATAAGCAAAATATACATGGTTTTCAAATGACGTTTTATCATTGATGAAACAAAATTTCAAAGGTGAAATAACAATTTTAACTACACCGAAAGTTACAAACAGGGATATATAACAGTTGCAGTCATAATTTATTAAACACATCAATCACACGCCGACATTAATTTACCGCATTACAAACATATGTATACTGACATGGGGCAGAGCGAAAGTGTAATCAAGAACATTGAAATCACTGTTTACAGAAGTCACAATCTACCCGTTTAATCATCCCATTTACAGAAAACTCCCTTGCAAGTTCTATGTCTCCACAAACACCACACAAAACACACGAATCAACAACAGCACTCTCTCCAACAACAGTATTTGTTGCCAACGTCCATTTCTTGGCAAATCTGTTAATGCGATCTTGACCTTTTGGCCGACCTTTTGTTCTCACAGATCCCAAATTTAAAGTAACAACAACGCTCCCTCCATCAGGGACACCAACAATAGTACTGTCTACATGAGGGATACCAACAATAGTACTGTCTCCATCAGGGTCATTAACAATTGCACTCTCTCCATCCATTAGGAATATTAACAACAGCACTCTCTCCATCACTCTCCATCAGGGACATTAACAACAGCACTCTCTCCATCACTCTCCATCAGGGACATTAACAACAGCTCTCTCTCCATCAGGGACAAAAAATAGCACTCATTCCTTCGGGAACATCAACAACAGCACTCTTTGAGTGTTTACATATCTCGGACATTCGCAGTTAGAAGTGATTTCTGCGATAGTCAAAAGAAAGAGAAAAAAAAAAAACCAAAAACAAAGGATTGAAACGAGAAGCGATTTAGATCTTTGTAACATTCGGATAAGTCAAGTGATAAGAGCCAAATTGAACTTAGAACCTAGATCTAGATCTAGTTCTTTTCAGTGTAAAGTTAATATAGTTAGTGATGTACGATCTATGTTCTATGTATCATGTAGAATCCAGATCTAGGCTAGCGGTTACATGATACACAGGACATAGATTGTACATCACTATCTAGCCTTTACAATGAAAAGGACTAGACCTAGATTTAGATTCTAAGTTCAACTTAGCTCTTGACACTTGACTTACCTGGATGTTACTTTTCTGTACACAAGACAATCTGCGAACTTCAGACCTTTCAACCTCTGGTTGGCATAGCTGACCAGCTTGCTGCTTTAGCGTATTACAAGGCGCTCAAATAGTTTGTCTTCTCTTTTCTTTAACATCTGTGTAAAATGAGAGAAGCTTTTAAAGCTTGTCCAACAATAATAGCTGAATTCCTGTCATCCTCCACTGTATCCTCTGTGAGGCATTGGACCCATCTATTTAACCCATTTACACTTCCTTACAAAAATTCAACTAAGGGCATAGAGATGTATACTCCTTTTTAAATCAACCGAGCATTAAGGACACAATTTAACATTTTTGGAGAGCACCTAGCCACCATGACTACGTAGTCCCCAACTGGGGTCTACTTAGCCACCATGACTACGAAGTCCCCAATTGGGGTCTACCTACCTAAACACTTCGTTTAATAGTACGCAAACTATTCATGCCAGAAAAGACTAGAAGTTACTGTCTTCTGTAAAGTGGATGAACTAAAATTATTGACCAACCAATTTAGTTATTTCATTTATCCCCTTCCTGGTATGTAAACATAACAGAAAAGCATGTCTTTGAATGTAAAAGAAACGGAATGTATGGTTATCTCGTCATCTCAAAGAAATTCTCTAACCCCAAATACAATGTTTTAGGAAGGAAAAAAAATCAAACAAGTCACAAAATTCAGCCAGATATCGAGGCTATCTGATAATATTAGATGGTAGATGCCGGTGAAATAAGTAAAAGAATAGCCATTGTCAAAGATACATTCCAAAAAGTGAAACCAATACTGGCAAACAAAAATATAAGTACGAAAACTAAAATAAGGGTAATAAAAACATTTGTGTGGTCACTACATTAGCATGGTAGTTAGTGTTGGACGATAAACAAGGAAACCGAGAGAAAACTAGAAGCGGTAGACCGTCCGATAAATTGGTACTGAAAGAGGCTAATCTTAAGCGATCAGTTATAAAAACGATAAGACAGAGGCAGCTACAGTTTTTAGGTTATATTTGCAGGCACAAGGGTTTAGAAATCTAGCAATTACTGGAAAGATTGAGAGCAAACCAAGTAGACTTAAGTAATGGTACGAATAGCAACAACTTTATGAGGTTAATGGAGAATAGGTTTGAGAAAAGAAACATGATCGCCAATATGTTCCAGACAAGGCACCTGAAGAAGTATATAAACATTTCCGTAAGATTCTTGTTGTAAACCAAGTTTATCTGGTCTCGAGGTTGCGATCTAACAATTTCCTGTAAACAATGTTTTCGTACTTTCGAAAACCATCGAGGTATCCCTAGATCTATAACAAGTGAACGATACTAAAAGTAATTAAAGCATTGTTAAACTATGAAAAGTATAGCCGCGGCCTATTGACAATTTGCCTGAATATTACAAGGAAAAATCCTAGATTAAAATTTAAATTGTTTCAAGTTTAGATCTAGATTCACAGCAACCTATTTGTCACAAACACCATGGTTTTTAATCGATAATCCATGTAAAGGCGTTATGAAATTGTGATAATGTCCTGTTTAGGGATGGAGCTCAGCAAAAAAAAAAAAAAAAAAAAATAGAGGCAGAGAGAAGTGGAGAGAAAGGATTTCAAATTGTTTGGTAGTTAAAATCAACAGAGTGATGGAAATGGGTGTCCTGTGGGTTTGAGCGAGGTTCAAAGTAAAGCCCTTCTCAATGCATTTTGCTCTTGTTCTCTCTCTCTCTTTCTCTCTCTCTCTCTCTCTCTCTCTCTCTCTCTCTTTCTCGCTCTCTCTCTCTCTCTCTCCCTCCCCTCTCTCTTCCTCTCTCTAAGTCTCTCTCTCTATATATAATTATATATTTTTCAATATATTATCTATCTCTCTGTATATTTATCTACTATGTATATACCGTATAATTTATACGATAACAGTCTGTCTTACTGTCCGTCCATGTATCTCAATCTTACTCTGTCCCGATCTCCCTATCTATGCATCTATGTCTAATTTGATAGGGTGGAAATGTGATTATACAGATTAAGGCCACAAACTGGTCTTTGTTTAAAATTCAGATAGTTTTAAGCTGTTAAGGGATTTCAGTGAACACATTGTGATGTTATAAGCATATGTTTGAAAGTTTCACGATGACTTTACTTTTTTATGTTACTGTAAAGCCTGCAATTAATTGCAACGGTTATGAAACTACTGTATGAGAGGCATGTTCGTCAATAGTGAACAATTAATGGAGGGTGTTAAATTTTACAGCTATGGCGACGGTGTGTAATTAAGTATATCGTAAAAATTAATGATGAATAGAGGTTGGTTATTTTTTTTTATTGGCGTTCATGACATGATCATAACATGCGCGCATAATATCACTGACACTACATTATGTCAGTCTAGATTTCGAACGATGTCCATGCTGTTAAAACACCTGCCCGCTTTAGGTTAGGGCAAGGACTATAATAAGAAAGGACATGCTTCGCCTATGTTCAGCTTTGGCTAGCGAAAGCCATTCTTTTCTTTACTGTGCCCATATTATTTTCATCAAAATAAACCTATTATGGGACAGTACTGGTTCCACAAGAATAAAAATGTTATCAATAAGTTAAAAATTTAGTATGCCAGTAGTTTTCCAACCTAGCATAGGAGTCTTTTCATGAAGTATATAATAAAGGCCATACTAGCAATATTGTCAATAATAGGCATACCTATTGCAACCCCATCAAATATGGTTTTCAAAATAAGTGAAATTGTGTGAACAACATAATAAAAAAAATATTTCCACCACATTTTTTTAATCTTGTAACTACAGGGCAACCTGTTTAAAGCGAACTCGTAACAAAAGGGATTAACTGCTACGTGAAGTTTTGTGGAGCTTATTTTTTTAGTCTTTTCACTCAGTCATACATGACATTTGTCCTACTGAGATTCAGTGGTTGAGTGTGACTTTGGCAAACAAATTAACATAGCTAAAGAATGTTGAAGTGTTCCTAGTCACAATTAAACCAAATTAAGATGTTCATCGAATTGAGCAAGAGCAGAGTGAGACGGGGAGGTGGAGAAAGAATGATGAAGAAAAGTTACTGGAGAGAAGAAATAATGAACCCCTAAGGTGTCTAAAATAATGTAAAAGTAAAACCGTCAATAAAAGATGCCCCTAATGATTACACAGACGTCAGAAATTGTGAGTGTGTGCTTGCACCAATGTGAGAGAGTGTGGGAGATGGAGAGAGTGAGTGATAAAGCGAGAGAGAAAGGGAGAGAGAGAGGAAGAGGGAGGATGAGGAAGAGAGTGAAGAGAGAAAGAGAGCAAAGGCAGACAGACAGACAGACATACAGACAGACAGACAGACAGACAGACATATAGATAGTTAGATAGATAGATAGATAGATAGATAGATAGATAGATAGATAGATAGATAGATAGATAGATAAGATAGATAAGAAAGCAAAATACGGATAATTTTTCGTGTCCTTTCTGGTTATCATAACCAGTTTTACATCTAAAAACAGAGCACTTTCTCCCTACGATAATGAAAATTAATAATCTGCATCAAATGTCAAAACTTGGATCTAACCATTGGATCTAACCAAACTGAATGAAAAAACTTTTTATTTAAAACAAACACAACACACGCGTTGATAATTTGGAGTGTAGCAATTTAGATCTAGGTCAAGTTTAGTTTTGGCGGTGATGTTAATGATAATGGTTATGATGATGATGATGCTGGATGGATAGCGGTGAAGCTGATGATGATGATAATGATGGCTAATGGTGGTGCTGCTGCTGACGATAATGATGCAGCTGCTGGGTGGTGTTTATAACTTTTCTTGTCCTTTTTGACTGCCATAACCAGTACATTTAAATGGAGCACTTTCTCCACATGGTAATTGTTGGGACTAGTGTAGCTATGTTTTGATTTTAGCTGAGCATAGTTGGGTATTTTGGTGTGTGTGTGTGTTGTGATTGGTTGGTTAGGCCACGTGACAACGAAAGCCGGACGGAACTTCAGATCGGCGGGATTTCTGCAGCAAAAAGAACACTCCTATTTTATCCCTTGTACTGAACAGTCGTGGACGATCCTGGCTGCAAGTTGTAGCGGATGTCTGACTGCGGGGAATACATATTTTAATCTTCTTACCACCTGATTGGATCTACATTTATATTTATTGATTGAGGCTGTGTGCCTATCCAGACTGCTGTATAAAGTCAACGAATTTATATTTCTCCTGTGAAACTGAAATGGTGGTATAACGCAATTAAATCTATGTTGATATTTATTGCGTGAGGCTGTGTGTCTATCCAGACTGATGTCTAAAGTCTACGTATTTATGTTTCTCTTGGGAAACTGGAATGGTGGTATAATCTGAGAACTAGCTGTTGTTGTCCCTCGCGTAAGGGCTATCGACCTACCTGTGTGGAGTAGTATTTGAATGGTGGTGTTAGGTATTAACATTGCTATGGACATAATTATCTAAATATGATTTAGCTCGTGTCTGAACTAAGGATTTGGACATTTGAGGATTCCTATGAACACTCCTATGATTATTCCTATGAACATTGAACTTACCCTCCCGCTCGCTACAGGCTCTACGGACGAGGATCATCGATGGATTAAGTTTAGAAGCGTGTGCATGTGCGAGTGAACAGTGTGGGGATTATATCTATAAATTATATCTGTAGATTATATCTCTAAATTATTTCGATTGGTTGGGTCTATAAGTCTATTGATCTATGAAGTAGTTTTTGAGGAGAGTTTTCTCGTGAGTGGATTAATCGGTACTAGCTTTATTTAATTGTAATTTGATTACTCTGTACTGTCGCGCCTGCGTGCGTGGACTTTCGTATTTGGCTCGCCTCGTATCTATCCGTCTTCTTCTTTGTGTAACTTCCCTACTTCTATATATATTTAATCGTTTATTATAATATAGTTTTTTCTGTCGCCTATCCCCGGTGTTCTGCCTTTTATTTGGTGTGAACCTCTCGTGCAGTCGATGCAGTTAAGTCTTATAGTGATTGTTGTTGTGAAGTTGTGTGTAACCGTTGACAGGCCGTGTGTATGCTCCTAACAGTAATGAAGGTATATAACTCTGAATAATACATGTAATGTCAAGGCTCAGACCTAATCAAACTGAATGAAGAAGCTATTTAATACAAACAAGAAGAAACCGCTTAATAAAAATAAACAGCACGCATGCTGATAATATGGAGTACAGATCTACGTCTAGTATGGGTGTGCCGGTGATGATGATGGCTAGTGCCACACTAGCACTAGTGGTGGTGATGCAGCTGCTGATGATAATAATAATGCTGGAGCTGGTAGATGGTGGTAGTGATGATGATGGATAAGTAATTGGTAGTGCTGCGGTAGTGATGATGAATATGATGACCGCGACGGTAGAAATGGAGGGGACAATGATGGTGGCGTGTTGGCGGCAATAGTGGAGAAGGAGATGATAAAGATGATGCCAATGATGCTAATGATTACATTTGATGTGTGATGATGTCAGAGGTGATGGCAGTTTAGTGGTGTGGTGAGAATGACGATGACATCCTCAGAATGGTGATGGTCGTGGTGGTGGTGATGGTGGTGGTGATGATAGTGATGTTTATGATGATGATGATGATGATGATGATGATGATGATGATGATGATGATGATGATGATGATGATGATGACGACGACACTATAAAAGAACTGTTAAATTTAATTAAGACATAGATAGACTGTAGATCTGGATCTAGCTCTATACTATATACAACTTAACAAAGGCCCAGTAGCAACTCACAAAGTCTAGATCTAGACTAGCCTATATGGCTAAGCATGAAGCAGATTCTACAAACAATCCTATCTAATATACTTTACAAAATCGTCTGTAACTTTGTAGACTGCAAATCTAAACGTTGTAGTTTCATTCTTCCACTTTCGTAAAGTGAAGTTTAACTAGCAATTCAAACCTTTCAAATTTTAATAAATTCAGGTTCTTTCACTTCTAAAACAAATATAAATACTAAGTAGGTTAGTACTGCATATATTATAACGATATGGTCAAAAACTGATTAATGCACAATTAAAGGTTTTAAAAACACAAAACCCTATAACACTCCAAGGGAAAAATTGAACAAGCCCCCATTTTTGTCTGTAACCAATGGGATAAACCATAACATGGTGCGGTCTTGGCCTTTGCTAGCAGGCTCAGAAGCTGACTCATGCATGTACTCTTTTAATAGTAATCCTTGGTATTTGTTTAAACTGAAAGGACGCAAAAGAACAAGTTGAAGTGGATCGATGAACCTTATAGACATTTTCCGAGATATTCACAAAAGATAATTAATTTGCGTTTCAGAGCTGATTATCATCAGGATTTAAAAGAATTGGAGAAATAAATCTCTAGCTATTAGTATTAAGTTTGTAATAGTTATAACTGTATTTGTGAAGTGGTGGAGAGAGTTACTTAGTCATGGACAGAAGATAGATCAAATGGAAAGCATCAGATTGTAAGGGAAATTTCATAATTTGTTTTAAAATAAGAAGGATTTTTCGACTCTTGAAAAGACTTGATGATGCGAAGAAAAAAAAGAGCAAAAGACAGTGGGAAACGAACAGCCGGCAGATGGTGTTGACAACAAAAATATTAAGTTGGGCAGCATAGAAAAGAAAGAGGTTTAACATTCAATATCGAGCATGCATTATATCGTTATATGATGACCAAGTTGCTGGTGAAAGCATCATTAATCAATGTCTAGGGCCTGTTTAAATAGGGGTGTAAACCTTTGTTTGAAAAAAAATCTGATAAGTACCTTAATGCTCTTTTGCATTCTCAATTTTGACCTTTAAATTATATGCTAACCAGTTTAGCCGTCGGTCATTATCTACCTCACATGCATTCCTAATTTTTCTCCTTTACTCT
>BLXT01005595.1:1384291-1402062 GCA_019648995.1 Plakobranchus ocellatus
CGACGACGACGACGACGACGGCGACGAAAACTACGATGACGACGAGGTCTAAAAGAATAATTAACTTTCAGCAACAACAAACCATCGTTAAAGGGACGCCAATATAACAAACAAAAATGCTTACGAAAATAAGCCAAGAGGGCATACAAACATACATGCTTGAAAAGAGGCGTCCATAAAAAATTATAATGCATATTATATAATGTACGCTAATTACACATGCATGCATAGAGACAATCTCCAAGGCCACACATATCTATGTCAGACATATTCCTAAAGGAGACTAAAAAAATGCATTTTACAAATCACGACGTTGTTGTCTGATTTATCGATCCTACCTATCAAAGGTCTTCTTTAAAAATTATACTTGTCATTTGCAGTGATTGCTGTCCTCTGCTTCTGCCACCAATACTACTAGTATACTACTGCTGCTGCGTACAACTACCGCTACTACCACAGCCAATAATACTGCTGATTCTACAACTACACTACTTCTAATAGCTCTACCACAACTGTTGCCACCGCCACTGCCACATACACTGCTGAAACTACATTACTGCTATTGCCACTACCATTGCCTTTGCTACTATTTTTAGTAGCATTGATATCGTTGCCATGCAGCTGCCCCAACCGTTGCCACCAGCAGTACTGCTTTTACTGTTGCTACAATACTAACGCCACTGTTGCTGCCGCTATTACTACATGTACTAATGTCGCCGCTATAACTTCTTCTGCTGGTGATCTTTCTACTACCACCATCACCGCGCACACCACTGTAACTTGCCGCTGCTAGGACAGCCACTATCGCTTCTATTGGTAATGAACTACTGCTCTTGCTGCTGCTACTGCTGCTGCTGCTGCTGCTGCTGCTACTACTACTACTACTACTACTACTACTACTACTACTACTACTACTACTACTACTACTACTACTACTCGCTTCTATTGGTAATGATACTACTGCTGCTGCTGCTGCTGCTGCTACTACTACTACTACTACTACTACTACTACTACTACTACTACTACTACTACTACTACTATCGTCTAACCAATGAAGAAAGCTTAAAAGTGTTATCAACAATAAAAGGTTACTGCAGAGATAGAAGGGGGAAGACGTTCGCTCATTCATATGCCATCAGTACCTTTGTCATACTAATAACAATGTTCGAGCAAAGGCTCATGTGATTGCCATATGTTTTCAATTAGATTAGAAGGAAGTTTTTTCTAAGCGTTCATAAGACTGAATAATGCGCTTGTAAATCGCCTCGCAGTATATTATATACAAACAATATCCCCACAGTATTGTTAAAAGGTTACCTACTCATTCTGCCCTTTACATAACGTTGAGGATGCTGCTAACCTTATCAAAATGTTGCTTCAAGTCAGTTTGCTCTGCATTAACCACAGAGAAGACATCAATTTTTCATAGCTCTTGTTTAAGGGCGTGGATTAACCTCTTACATAGAGTATGCACTGGACAGTATTTAAATTTTGAATCAGGAATGTGTGCAAAAAATTATTTTTTTTATTTAAAATTACATTAAATTTTATATGTTTGAACAAAATTGCTATCGATGATTAACTCCTATCTTCCTCTTTTTCTTGATTTTTGACAGAAATCTTAGAGGAATAGCGATAAAGGCCTGCTTCTTGCTTAAACAATTAAGTCGCATGTAGGCTTACTTGTCCTTTTTATTATTGTTATTATTATTGAAAAGAAAAAGAAACGCCTCAATTTAAAGTTTGAGGGAGACAGATAGTTGTGAAGCTTAGCGATTCTTTTTTACAATATTTGTAAAAATAGCAATTTTTTTTTCTTAAAAATATAGATATCAATGCAATTATCTGTTTACAAATGACACCAAAGCTTGAGAAGACAAGTAGGTTACATAATAAGTTATTATCATTGAAATTATGACATGCATTTTGTGTGTGAACATAGTTTATATTTTAGTTGGGGATTAAGTTTATTTCTCCAAAGCATTCAAGCACTTGCAATTTCTTCTGCCTGTTCTGTAATACCTGATTTCATATTGAGTGAATTTTTAAAAAATAAATTTTCTTATATTTTATTTGTGACTCTCACTTTTAATTTGTAATATTTTCATCAAATCATTGTTGAGCATCATGATATTTTTATTTCCATCGAAACGCTGCCAAAAACTCGCGAGGTTAAATTTGAAAATATTAATTGTGTTAATGATCTACATTATGCTCACAGTCAAAAGCATAAACACCACAAGTCCTCCTTGATCCCGCTCTTTTTTCTTAACTCAGCGACGACAGCCTTGGTGCTACTTGGTGCATTCTTCAACAAATCGGCTGGTTGGATTTGATCCTCGACTCAGCCCGGACAGGGACAGTACTCGTCCTTTTGTCTGCGTGAGTACCCTGCAGCTTAGGCTTAAACTGGTCTTGTATCAGACTACCATTTCGAGTGAGACAAAAGAAAAACTCACAATGACTCTGATTTATGTAATGTCTTTTTTTTTCTCTGAAGTTCTAGCTAAGGGTTGGAAAACCGTTGTATTCTACCTTATGTAGGAAAGAAACCGCTACTACCACCGCCAACAATACCGCTACTACAACTATACTACTTCTAATAGCACTTACATAACTGTTGCCCCTGCCCCCGCCCCCGCCACCGCCACTGCTACATAATATACTGCTGCTGCCACTGCTATACTTCTACTAATGCTGCTGCTACTGCAGCTGCTGCTGGCACTTCTGCAAACTGCATTACTGATATTGCCACTACCATTGCCTCTGCTACTATTTTAATAGCGCTGCTCTGTAGACCGTCGCCACGAAACATAGCACTTTAGCAGCAACTAAAATATTACGAAGATTTTTGCAGCTCACGTATCCTTGTCATTGCGTAAACTTTGTCGTGTGCAAAGATGGCAAACAAAAACTGCACGGTGGTCGAATACTTTGATAAAATAGCTACGTAACACAAGACTCAGAAAGACAATTTTCACAGGATTTGACTTTAAAGAGAATTAAAATGACTTAAATCTTTAGATTGCTCAATACATGACTTTTTACAATCTGTCCGTGTTGATGCGTGTCTTAAGAATATGACTGAGGGCAAATAAACACACACTAGGTCAGAACTGAGACCTTAAATGAGACAACATTATCGAGACCTAAAATGACCTTATCGTATACATACCACCGCATGGCATAAAGTATTATAGTGGTGTGCGTTAGGATTTGATTCAATATTTTTTTCACCAGTTTAATTGCAAACAACGGCGTCTCGTGGGTGTGAAAATTGGTTGGGCATACCCCCAATTGGCAGGGGATCTGGGGACCAGGAAGGCCCCCAGCAGGGTCACCCCTGGTGGGGATTCAGATCCAAGTCTCTTAATTTCTAATTTTTCTTTTAGGCTCCTTTCGCGAAATGAATGCCACAAAATATCGTCTATTGTATTCATTACCACAAATTGTACAAGTTCTGTCGGTTGATGTTGGGCTCGATTGATGAGGAGCCTTTTTAAATCACTTTGGCCTACATTTGGGAATAATTATCCAAATCTAATTCTGGAATTAGGCTCTCAAGAAAATGGACTTCTTTCGTCATGAACTTTCTGATCACAAACATGTTAGTGTCACAGTCTTCACAAGGTATAAAGCAAGCCCGTTCAGCACACCCCCAACCTCTTTTTGGGAGAAGCTAATGGAACAAAAAGATGATAACCTACTCCTAGTTGACAGACGTCCTTATTACATATACCGGTAATTGGTTTTAATTATTAGAAGTTAAGTCTTCTTGGCACTTTTATTAACTTTGTAGTGTGTCGACCAAGAATACTCATGAAAGGTAAAATATTTTTTTTTGTTTTCGTTCACGTAGCGTAAAACTTAAGTTTAGAAACGTCTAGCGGCAATCATGCCTAATTATTTATTTAATTATTTAAGGGCTTGCAAACAAAGAGTAACCTCCAGATGATTCCAGAGGGTTTCCGCTGGTTGAGCATCGAGTCGCAAAGTGATTACGTCACGGGGATTTCCCCTAACAGAGACGATGGGGCTACGAAGCGAAAGTACCAGTATGGGTCCGCGGGCGTGCCCTGTCTTCTTGTCTGATGCGTAGAACAAGTCAGTGCTTTCCTTGATCACGGCCCAGCTCATGCCTCTCGCTTTTTGCTTGTAAATTACAGGTAGCTGTAAAGGAACTTGGTTGGGCGAGCTACAACTACGGTAAGCCAGCAGCTAGTGGCCGCTTCCTTCGGCATAGTAGCAGTTATTGAGCATGCCCACCAAGCTCGGCGTCTATACTCTCTATGTTGGGGTTATACGTCATAGAGGAGAGCGGATTGTTGATTGTTATTTCTCTCCCCATTTTTTTCTAGAAGTTAATATATTTTAATTTATTTTGGTCGCTGAAGGAGAATCAGGACCCAGCCAATCTGGTTGGGCATTGCCCACCCTGCCCATTGAGACGAACCGCCTCTGATTACAAATAGCGATATTTCTCTATAATCGTAAATAACTTGAAACCTTTTTTTACCCCCAGAAACCCTTATTTTGTTTATTAGTAGGAAATCCTCAAGAGAAAGATAAAAGGCCACGAAATTTGGAGTCTTGATTTCATGTTTATGGAAGTAATGGCTGACAGCAAGGGTAGATCACTGAAAGATATCAATTTGGGCTGGACACCACGACATACAGTGTTAGGGATTCTCTGTGTATGTGTCGCCCTGGGAAGTCCCACAAGTCATCTAATAAACAAAGTCACTGAGAAGGTATAAATGAACGAGTATCTTAATAATGAGGATTAAGATAATCTACAATAAAGAACTTAGCCCCGTTTCTATATGTTTATAACACGTAATGCGTAACGCTTAAGGCGTAATGCTTAATGTATGTTTCCGTGTGTGCGTATATATTATAATTCGTGATCCATCGTCGCTTTGTTCTTTTGGTTCTGAATTCATCACAATTTGATATATATAGAGCTATGGCAGCTTGTTTGTCTATATATGCCAGAATGCGGGAAAAAAGATGAGGTTGAAGACATCGCTTCATTCTATTGAATAAATGATGATGATGCTGGACATCATTGGAAAAAGCCTGTGTATTAAGTTTCTTTCTCTCCTATTGCAGAATGTCCTTATAATACGTGATTTACGAATCAAAAATCAGGGCCGGATCCTGGGGGGGAGGGTCCAGGGTTCCATGAAAGGCCATATTTTCTCTCTTAAATTGCATGTATTCGTCCGGAACCCAACCACTGCAAAAGCCATGGATTTATGGATGTTGATTATACACTATTTGAGAGCCTAGAGAGGCCACATTTTCACTTTAAAACTGCAACAATTCGTCAGCTGACCACGTTTTACTCCTCCGGGAATTCCTAGCTTTCAATGTTCCTATAGCTGGGTGATGCCTTTCCGAAAGATGGCACATTGATACTTTTGTTGAATTTCCATGTAAAAGTTGTTCACGCATTATATACTGTACACACGGAATCGTGGCTGGGGCGATAAAGAACGGACTCACGTTGAAAAGCATGAGCGTTGTCCTGTCTTCTCTGTATAACAGTGGAGTAGGTCTCAGATAAATGTAAAAACGCAGAAAGAGATTAAGACAGAGAAAGAGAGTGAGAGAGAGAGAAAGAAAGAGAGAGAGAGAGAGAGAAAGACAGAGAGACAGAGAGAGAAAGAGAGAGAGAGAGGAGAAAAAAGAGACACAGAGATGAAAAGGCACAGGCAGACAGAGAAAAACAGGGAGAGAGAGAGAGAGAGAGAGAGAGAGAGAGAGAGAGAGAGGGCAATGGGGTAAAAAGATACAGAGAGAAGGAAAATTGTGAGAAATAAGACAGAGCAAAGAGACATAAAGAGAGAGAAAAAGAGAGCAAAGAGCCAGAATAAGAGAAAAAAAGAGAGAGATAGAGAAAAGAGAGGCGTGAGAGAGTAAAGAAACAGAAAGAGAGATTAGCAAAGAGACAGAGAGAGGGAGAGAAATAGCAAAGAGACACAGAGAGAGAGAGAGAGAGAGAGAGAGAGAAAGAGCTAACAGACAGAGACAGTGAGAGAAAAGAGCTAAGAGAGAGAGAGAGAGAGAGAGAGAGAGAGAGAGAGAAAGAGCTAAGAGACAGAGAGAGAAAAGAGCTAAGAGAGAGAGAGAGAGAAAGAGAGAGAGAGAGAGAGAGAGAGAGAGAGAGAGAGAGACGAAAGAAAGACAAACGAGCGCGGGAATGGGCAAACATTCTTTATGAAAATCTATGACGGCAGACAAACATAGTGGAGTGAATAATATCATGTGACGAATATACATTTCTAAGCTTTTTTTTTTTTTACTAACATTATTTTCTGCCTTGGATATGGCCGCCTTATTCATAATAATGATAGTTATTTTATGCCTTTATTATAGTTCTCATTTAGCAAAGACTTTAAACAAAATTTAAGATAGGATACATGAAAAAACAAAGTGACTTAAAAGTATGGAAAGTATTCCAAAACTGTATAATTTATGCTAGTTGAAAATCTTCCAAGGAATTACTGGTCCCACAATCAGATTGGGTCAGCGACGTTGGAGGCGAAGGACACCAACAGAATGAAACAAGTGATATCTACCACTACAGGGAGAAAATATTCAAGGGGTAAGTAGTCGATCCTTCGTCAGTGATCTGAACTTAAGTTCCGTGAAATAATTTATTATATCGCTGTGACGTCCGCTTCTTCTCTAACTCAGCCATAAAGGCTTGTCATAAAATGAAGCGCACATAATTATTTGAAAAAAAAAAAGGAGAAGACGAGGAAGAGCTGAGATCCAACGCTTATAAATGAAGATTTAAAAAGAAAAAAAAAGAAAAAAAAAAAAGAAAAGAAAACTGGCCTACGTCAACCATGCATAGACACGTTCGTGATTTTAAGAATATTTTATCGACAGCCGTGTGTTTTGTTAACGAGGTTATACAGGTTATACAATAGAGATGAGAGTAGTACCAATCCCATCTCTATTGGCTATGCAAACCCTGAGTAGGGACAGTTTCTTCAAATATATGAACATTGTTAATAATTAATGTCTTTTCTATGTTGTAAAGAGTCTTCTTGATTTACAACGTCAAAGATGCTAAGTCGTTAAAAATTTCCCCCTTGTTTGAGTTTAAGGCTTTATGAGTTCTTGGCTTTTCCATGCACGTGGCACAATTAGATTGCCAAATTAACAAGTTGGGACATATATAAATTGTTTGAGCGAAAAGTATTTTTTATGTAAAAGTATATTTTTGTTCAATATTTTCTCGATGAAAGAGTAATCTTTGTACGTGATTGTCATTTAGTTGAGACAATAAGGCAACTACAAATTTGAAAGTTGAAAAACGAAAAAAAATTGCTGCCTGACCGCATTTGGTCTAAATCTATCATTTACCTTTCATAAAAAAAATTGACATGCTGTGCTCTCTCTGTTTGGCCTAGCAGCTTTCCCGCTTCTGTCTTCTTCTTACTTTTGTTCCTAGCTGACTGATGACGAGTTTTATTCAGATAATGATAATAGAATCTAGATTTTGTTTTAGATTACATTTTAAATCAGACATTAGAGAGACTAAGATGAGGTTATTTTTTCACCGAGGAACGACCTCCAAGTAACTGAGAGGGTAGGTCCATTTTTTGGACTCGCTTGTGGTGAAACTGAAACACATCGTATTCTCTTTGGTGTGACTAGATCTAGATCTATTTGTGAGGCGGTCTGAGAAAACCCGTTAGGGTGCGAACATCTTACATTTGGAATTATTTGCACCATGTTGTAGCTGAGACAGTACTGATCATTTTGGTCTTTAAATTTTTAAAATATCTTAATTCTAGCTAGAGTAATCACAGTTTAAAGGCACAATATACATGCATGTGACAAAATGAGAAAATCGAGTTTAAAGTCCAGGCATCTTTTCCCTTCTTTTTTGTGTGATTTCTGTAACAAAAAAGCTCATCCAATCATTTTCTTGCCATAATATCATTGCATGTCCAATAAAATCCATTTTCTGAACAGTAATATGCGGTCAACAAGTAGGCTTACAAAAGGCACTTTTAGACCATGGAATGCACTCTTTGTTTTCTTTTACAATTATATCTGCACCTAGATCTAGATCTAGATTTAGATATAATTGTAAAAGAAAACTGAGCATGATCTAAAATGGAGATAAAGATAAGATATAAAATAATCTATTTCTAGGTCTAGACTGTTCCTAGAAAATACGGAAAGGTGGATAGGTCTAGATTTATCAGGAGGAGCAGGTTCGGGTAGAATATGTCTAGATCTAGCCTAGTTGTAGATCTGGATCTAGATATCTAGATGTAGACCGAGATCTAGATTTGGGATATATTTTATTCATTTATTTCCATCAGTTGTAGCAACCTCATTTTCCTCAGGCCTTTCATTATCACATAAGTAGTCAGAAATTAATTCTCTGTGATCATTTTCAGAGGCCAAGCCATGAACATTAAATCTCTTATTAGATCGTTGAGATGTCTTGCTATCTCCCTGTCTGCCATTGTTGCTATTGTTATCACTCTTAGCAACCGTATAGGACTCACAATAAATATATAATTTTAAAAAGTTTATCTTTTGTTTATAGGGTATAATTGATGTAACTAATGAGATAAAATATTATTTCAATAAAACAGATTTAAGAATATTGAATTATTGACTTGGCTCGAGGATAAAAAGCAACCGGGGGAGGGTAGTGTATGAGAGCTATGAGAAAGCGAGGAGGTGTGTGCACAAATTCTCTGGCTCCCTTCTAGAACATTGTGTTCATGTGCACTAGTTATGAATGAAAAGCTGAGGATTTTCCCTTTCGATTGATATATGGTGTTATTGGTGGGAATTCCTTCATCCACTATTCCAAGGGTGCAAAGTTGTTGGAGTTGAATTACATAATATGTCATAATTTTCAATATTTCGCTTAATACATTGTATTTTAAAGTGCTAAATTTCTATATTTATAAGTTTCATTTCACCTTGAAACTTACAGAAAAGGTGTAGAAATAGTTGTTGATTAATGGTCTGACTTCAGCTCAACTTTGTCTTTGACCATGATCAACCTTCACTCTCTATTTAGGTCTATATCTCAGTTTTAACTTCAGGGCAATATGACGGATTTTCTCAGACTGCCTCACATTTAACGAAATGAAGGCCATTATTGGACGTGTTGTAGGCCTACTCATTGTAAAGAAGAGAATAAGATTTCTCGATTTGAAAATTCTTCCAACGTGGATTGAAATAGGGGCCATTCTATGAAATGTCAACCAGTAGGTGAAAAATTAAAATTGATCACAGAGACTGGAAACTTGTTTTTTTCATATGACCAAATGTTTATTAACACACTGATACCAAAAGAAAATAAAAGAAAGCTACACAAAATATTTGATTGGCTTGCTTTTGCAAGGGTTGATTTTTGTAAAAACAGACATGTATTTTTTCATGCAGCTTTCAGGATACTGAATGTACATTAAAAGAGAAGAAAATAGCTCATTTCTTTTATTTCATGCTTCTTTAGGATATACTTCATTTTTAAAAAAATTCATGCATTGTGTAACAATTCCGGCAATTTTGTTAAAATGGAAAAATTAACATAGCTGTGAATGCCATGTAACATACGTAACGTCTAAACCTTGTTACTTTCCTTATTCAACAACAACTGAATCTTTATTCTCCAAAGTCTGACATTTTCTACAAATGCCTATACACTATTCATTAAAATCAAGAAAATGGCTTGAACTTCACACATTTGTCATTTTTGGGGTGTTGAAATTTGTAACACACGAATTAGCTCACAAAACAACATTTACAACTGATGATCAAAAATAAAGTGATTTTGAGAGCCTACAGGAACTGGGCAGACTAATTTTCTTAAGATTTTTTTTGCTTACCAAAAATTTGATCGTTTTGTATGTCCATCTCCTGAAAACCTTTCTCATGACAGAGTTGTACACTTCCACCCACTCCAAAACTTCTCATTTTCCCAGCTTTAACTTCTTAAAAGTGTTTCTCAAGGTGAGTGGGTAGGCAGTTGATAATAGCTTTGAAATAGGCTTGACTTCACCTAATCCCCTTTTAGTTGATGGTGGTAGTGCCAAGCTGTGCACATCAATCTGCAATTCCTTCTAGTGTTCCTCTTTCTTATCTTGTCGACATGTGACAACATGCTCTACTGTCTTTTTTCTGTATTCTTGAAGCTCACTAGGTGACATGTAACTCTGACCTTCATAGTAGCCTCCATCCTGTGTTTACTTTCTTAGGTTTTGTAAATATTAAGCGAACGGGAAAAGACAAGCTCAAGCATGGCTGGAATTTTGATAAGAGAGCAAATAGCATATTTACTAATACAATGAGACCAGACATCAAAGGCATGAATAGAATAGAACAATATGTCCTGTGCTGTAAATTTGGGAAAGACAAAAAAAAATTTTGAAAAATGATAATGCTTTTGTCACTTAATATAAAGAGAGGAAGTCTAAATCTATGGTAATCAATTCAGGTTTTGGATCATGCATTATGAAATATTGAAATCAGATAGCTTTTTTATACACAGGTTTGGTGTTACAAGATTTGCAAGTTTTTAATGTTTTGAAAAAAAAATTTTTTTTAATGAAATTATCTTTCTTTATAAGACTTGAACAATCATCCATGCTGATAGCACTTTCAGCATCTTACTTTTGTAGAAGAAATAGATTCCCCAAAAAATTTGGACTGGAAGCCTAAATAAACTAATATATGTTTTTTTTTTACTTGTGATGAACTCATAGAGCCACTTAAATTTCTTGTTTGTATCATGACATATGAAGTTTATTTTTGAGAGGCAAATCTCTAGATTAGTGTATCAGACTTAGTTGGCTGATTGATGAGTGGCCAGATATAAGCCACTTTGTAAAGAATGAGAAAAAAACTGCAGCTTATGAGAACATCGAAACTGATTTTTCTTGCATCTGCGCACATCAATTACAAGATCAAAACATCTCCCATATGATAAATATATATGCTACATATATATATATATATATATATATATATATAATTGTGTTGATAATAAGTAGGTTCAGAAGACAGATCATGGAAGAAAATCTCAAATAAATGCCAAACACTAAAGTTTTAATCTTTCTGGTTTTCAAGTTGAAACATTCAGTCATATCGAAAAACAAAAACATACATTTAGAAAGTTTGGTAGAAATAGTTAAAACTCTTGTCAGCATATTACAGCATATTAAGTTAGAACACCATATTGGACCCAAAGATTGTTCCACCTTTTTTTTCATTATATTTTGGATGAAAGAACCACCAATATCAAACAGGGAAAAAACAAATGAATGCCAGTAATGTTTAATGTTTTATTAGCACTGGAGCCAGTAGGTCAATGTTCGGGTCTTTTTACTTTGGGGTGAGTGAACTCAAAATGATTAATAGTTGTTTTGGTTAAATTACACATCAAGGGTGCAACCAAAACTGATTTTTTTTTTTTAAGTTAGCATAAATTTTTATGTTGTTACACTCAAAAATTTAAATTTATGTATTAATATGTTTAGTTTCATCAAGATAGAAGAAATGGTAATGATCACAATCGTATGTATTAGAGTTTACCAATCATTGTTATACCAAAAATATTTTAGCCATAATTTGAAAAACATAACCCCTCATTTCATAAATCTGAACAATGGCGAAAAAAGTATCCCTTTTTTTTTTTAACTCACTGAGTAATTAAATACATAACTTTCAGACACAAATATAATGACAAAATGGCTAAAAAAGTAAACTTTACTTGAATTGCTCCTGAGTAGTGCTTGTTTTCTCTTTTTTTTTGGTTTGTAATTGGTATTTTTTACATTCAAAACATATTGAAAAAAAAAGTGAAACAATTTTGGGGTCCATCTTTTGTCATTTTCTCATATAGATGTGTTCAGACAGATGAAGTGGTAAAAAATCACAGATTGAGTGTGTACATATGTGTCCTCATAATTTAATAAACATTTTTTCACTTATACTTATCTTCTAACTCTCTATAGGGTTGCCCTAGAGCTCACTGTGATGGAGCGCATCTCACATAAGAGCAGGGAAAAATCCAACAATACCAGAGCAAAGCGAGCTGTGCCAGCCCACTATACTAAATTATGGGGAGATGAAATTCCATATGTTCTGCACTCTACCTTTAGAGCTCTTAGTGGGTATCATTTGGTGTTTTGGGTACTAAATCAAACATTGTAAATTCCTTCCCTTCAATCCTAAAAAGTGAAAATGTTGAAACATAAAAATGCTGCTCAGTTTCAGTAACACAAAATACTTCAAACCCAAACTCGCTTCATCAACAGTTGAGATATAATGCCTTACTCTCTTGTTAGTGTGTAGCACTCTTTTGCTTCTTTGCAGCTTGTTCTTTTACTAGCCATTTTTGCTTTAAAACATTATTCTTTAATTCACATTTGTAACTCTATAATATTACAGATAATTATTCAAATTTTGGATTTGAAAATTTTGCCTACTAGATAGCAAAGAAAAAAATTATTATTTAGGGGACATATTTATTCTCATTTGATTTTTGCATTCATATCTATAGAGTTAGTATTTTAAAAATATGCACTACTACATTTCTCTGGCGTCCTCTGAACATTTCATACATTTCAGCATTTCTTTACACTCTTCTTAACAGTGTGCAAGGATTGGGACAAACCATAGTTAAAAATCAGCAGCTAGATTAAGGGCTTAGATTATAAGCAGGAAACTCGTGGAAGTTTTTAGGCACTTAAAACAGGCCTGACGTTTTTGAATTTCTGAGGTTAATTGATCATCAATTTTTTAATGAGAAATATGAAGAGAAAACCAACAGTTAATCACCAATTCACAAAAGACAAGATCAATAAGCGAAATACTTTTCAGATGAGGCTTTTTTAACACAGATATTATAGTTCGCTATACCCTAATCTGTAGTAAGCCAGGGCCAGGAAAGTCCTCCCCATTCAAACTGCTTAAAAGTGATAGTATGTAAAATCTAACTACTTGAATCTTTCATTGTCCAATAGTCTTTTTAAAAGCCTTGTATGGGAAACATGCAAATACTTAAAAAAAAAAAAAGCAATAGCCCTCTTTACTTATCATATGACTTGTGTTTTTCTATCTATTTCAATCATTCTCTATCGTGAAACATAATAACAGAATAAACCCCTAGCATGGAAAAGGCTGCATCAACTTTCCAGGTTTCCAAAATGCAGTTAGACTTTTTTATTTTCTATAAAAAATGTTTATGAACTTTTTTGTTAGCCTAAAACCTGCTGATCAAGCTATTTCTTTAGCAATGCCATTCCTTATCTTGTTTCAGGTAGAAAGAAGAAAGATACTCTTAAGCGAGCCATGCAGTTTATCTCTGACCATCTCTGCATAACGTTTGTGGACGAAACATATCGTTACAGACGAGGATCCACATCATGGCTCCCTCAATCAAGATACCCTGATGGAAACTTCATTCTCATCAAGAACAGTGGAACGTAAAACATTGCTACATAACTTGCTTTCTAGCATTTTGTACTAGAAAGAACAATATTTTATTAATAGCCAGTGTTACATCTTTAGAGTTATAGTTTGCAATTTAACTATGCAGATTCAGATATTGAGTGTGTGATCATCTCCGAGAGAGAGACACGCACATACATATGTATATTCTATAATTATTATATTGAGGTATTGTATGGATTGGAAGGATGTTTACTGAGCAAAATCCAGAGGCAAGCTTTGAACAAATTGAACTAAAAATAGTTCTAAAAAATGCAAGCACACAAGGTATGGTTCAAAACCAAAAAAAAATTATCAAGTTGATAAAAAATATAAGCATAAAATTGAATTTGATGCTATATATAAAATTAGATGTTTGAAGTGCACTCTATTGTCTTTATATCGCTTGTTCATTGTTGCCATTTTTATAACTGATTATTAATGTATTGCACAAGTGTGTTTGATGTAACTTGAACCTTCCCATGCAAGATTTCAAGTGATGAAAAACCGACTTTGTAAAGATTTGAGTCTTGCAACTTTTTATGTAAGGAACGAAGTGGCTCAGTCTGTAGGTGCCAACAGAAAAAAATGAACAGGTTCAAATCAGACTGGTACACTTGAATTTTTTGAGTTGTTCACTTTAACCCATTTCCTTCTACTCTTTTATTCAGTACACTTCAACTGTTGATTTCTGTGGTTTGCCTCTTTGAATTTAGGATGGCATCTTCTGTTTGTAGGGAAATAAGTAAAGTAACTATCTTTAAAATGACATTATTCAGCTCATTAGCTCTCTTTTGTAAATGAGTGTCGTTGACGGGATTCAGTATGTTGAAAGAAGATCTTTAAGGACAAATGCCGCACTCAGGAGTGATTTTCTTTATTTCTTAAATGAAACCTTTTTAATTTGTTTAATTGTTATATATGACCCCAAAAAGTGACATAAACAACCAAAATGAGTTTTTTTTCCAATTACTGTTGGCATGTCAACAGAAAAAAAGTGTCGGCTGTCTTAGATATAAACATAAATTTCAAAGTATTATATCTTTGGAACTAAATGAGGTATCAACTTTTTCTAAATTTGAAGGTTTGCGGGTAAATAAAAACTTATAAAAAAATATTCATAGATGAGATTACAAAAAAAAAAAACTGTAAAAAGCAAGGTATTACTGCCCTAAATCTTCATGGCAAGTTTCAGATAAATAGTATGAAAAATACCAAAGTTATAAGAACATTTGTCCGAAAAAAACTTATTTTGACAAAATGGCCAATAAAGTCTGAGGAAAAATATTTTGGTTTTCTGACAAATTATGCGATGCCAGCTCCATATGATGGGCCTCCTTTGGCTCTTTCAAGCTCTTCCTGTTGCATTCGTATCCTTTTAGCCATTTTCTTACATCTAATTCATGCTGATGGTCATTCACGCACTAAAATGGCTGAAAACTTCACTCAAAAGCCAACAAAGCACCGTGTAGGTCAGATCTTCGCAAATACCTCATTGGGCAATAACAAACTAAGGAGTTGGAAATCTGCATGTGCAAAATCGACGCAGCTGGAGTAAAAACCAAGGGAACTAGGACCGACGCTCCATATAGGGTAACGGTTATGAATGGATCTTGCTTCTTGGAAAAATGTGTCTAAATTTGGATGTCCATATATGGTTGTTCTAGTGGCATTGATAGGAAGAGCTTTCCATTGTTGTATATAATATGCCTATGTTTTCCAAGGGGTAGCAGGCCCACATAGCTTGCATAAATGGCACATTTTTACACATTTTCTTGAAAATTTGAATTTACCATAAAAGATGTTTGTAGTCGAATTTAGGCCTCAAAACTCTATTCAGATGATTACAAATTGGACAAACTTTACAAAACTACCCACGGTCAAAATTTGACCTGTTGACCCAAATTGACCCCAGAACCTCCTTTCTAAGTGCTGCACTTGTCCTTTAGCAAAATATGGCATGGCCAGCATATCAGGGCCTCATAAGAGGGGTGGAAAGTTTAGCAACAAGCATAAAGCATGAAATTGAATCAATAACTAGTATAAAGTAATAATTGTTTGATATTATTACAGGGTCTGCCGAGCATCAGTGGACTTGGAACACAAGACTGGCCAGCATGTTGTGGAGCCTTGTGATGACTTTGTGAGTTTTATTTCTTTTCTATTTTGGGAGTCTAATGCAAGACTCCATAAACTTTGTAGACATGAAAATGGATTGACATGGCTATTCAACCTTTATAAACTATTGTCTGTAAGAACCCATGTTTCTATTTATTTTACCTGTGCAGACAAGTCATTACTGAGGCTAAAAAAATCAAATTAGTTCAGATTCAGTGATTTATTGCTTTGGAATCCATGTTTTATGGCAGGTAATATTCTATTTGACTTCAATATTGTAGCTTGCAAAATAAGTCATCAATTTAGAAAGGCAGCGCAGCATAAAAATGAATTTTTCACATTTACATACAGTGGAATATGTTTAAACCAAAATTCTGGGGAAAATGATTTATATTTTGGTTTAAGCATAGCACATTAAATAAGTAAGATTAGTAACCAGCTTCCGAAATATTAAGTTAAACCAATCCCACCCATCATCACAACACAATGTGAATTAACATGCCTATCCACGAATCTTTCTCTCTTTATTATCCATCTCATTATCTCCTTTTCTTTCCTGATCAGTTAAGAGGTTTTTACGCCTGTTTTGATGTAGAATAATAGAGCTTTCACAATTTCATCATGTCCTAAGTAAGTTTTCTGGTCCTGAAGTCCTTTACTTTTACAATTTAATCATCGCCTAAGTTTACCGATACTGAAGTCCTCAACAAGAGAGATGGCTTTAATAACGGCTGTGATGCAACATTGTTAGCTTAGCTATGTGCTGACAGGATCCAGGCATGTAGGGAGTGTCTGGCACGGTCCCGCTGCGTAACTGAGTGGTGGAAGAGGGGATGGGCGGGTGTGTGCAGTAGACCTAGACTTAGCCAGACATCGTGCCTGGCCGTCTGTAGTGTTAGGTACTAATAACAGTATTGGGTTTGCATGGAGTAATGTGAGAAATAAAGGGAAGGGCAAGGTGTGTAAAAACAAAAAGTATATATATATATATATATATATATATATATATATATATATATATATATATATAAATTATGTGTCGTTCGGACAGTGACAGGGCTTTCCTGGTAGTTTTTACTTCGTTTTAACAATAATAAGGCAGCCAGCGCTTTCCGTTTACCGCATGTTTAACTCACCGGGCCCTGGTCATTTCAAGGCTCGCCGGTGCTTCAAAACTGGCCATTTCAGACAGTTTTAAAAAGTTCTAGTGCTTTACTAAATTGTAGTAGAAACTTCATTTTTACCGTGCATATTTTGGTATTTAAGAGCTTTACAAGTGTGTTAATTTTATTTCTTTTAGTGTTGTGGTTGATTTTTTACGATTTTTTAAAATACCATGCATTTCCCATTTTCGGAAAGCGTTCCCAGACAGCAGAGACCCATAAAAAGCAGATCTGCAAAATCTATAACCTGAGAAAAATATTACATTTGGAAATTAATTTTGTCACCGAAAATCAAAAATCATTTTATTGAAACTGGTTCTTTAGTCTAAATCTAAATCTATCTCACTCCAAATCATGAACAGTTCACCTTCATGGGTCATTGGCGTGTGAGCAGAGTAGATCTAGAATTACAAAAACCCGATATGACGATATATTGCCTTGTTATTGTAACTAGACCTAGATTTTTCACTCGAATGTACATTCTATAAAGAAATTTCAACGTCGGTTACTTCCTAGAATCTCTAGATCTAGTCTAGATTCCAAATCTATATCTAGATCAAGAGAGAGTTCGAGATCGGATGGGCTCTTAGGTTTGGGGACAAGATTTTATGTTGAACAAAACTAATATTCTCCAAACGATTGGGAATGGAAATAATTTTCGTTTTCATCATCTGATTCCTGCTTTGGCTCAGCATCACTCTCTTCAGCAAACTCAAAAGTATCAAATACATTGCACCGTGATTCCGCTACTGTTTTGGTTGGAAACGAGTTCAGAATGACAGATCGACCTGTTCGGAGGTATCAGTCTTCAATCCTTTATTTTGAATACCAGAATAGGAGAAATGCAGCAAATCGGGTATCACCATAAAGCTCGGAAACTCACGAAAACTACCAAGAAAACCAGGAGTTTCTAAAACATGGTTATCATCATCAGGTGCCTTGCTTTACAGCGTTGGCGATCATGGTCCTCCACTTTTTCCTTTCCTTTGTCGCTTCTATTGCTTCCA
>BLXT01005595.1:1457328-1470814 GCA_019648995.1 Plakobranchus ocellatus
CGTTTACGTAATGAATTCTCGTTCGCTTTGCATAAATTAACTTCCCTAAACTGGTTCTTTCTAGAATTCTCGAGTCGACGTGCGTTCAATAGCAAGCCCTAAGTCTAGTTTTTGTTACAAAATCGTTGTATGGAGTTCAACCACAACTGCCTTACGGGCTTGCTGAAACGTACCGCCATTCTCAGCTTTGTAACGAAGAATGGCTTGTTCTTCCAGGAACGTTGGACAGGTCTTGCTGCTGGCTGCATGGTCTCCTCTGCAGTTTATGCAATGGAGGTCAGCCAAACAGTCAGGGTCGACATGACCACCCTTGCCACATCTAACACATACAGCAGCAGGTTTCTTACACCTGTCCTTGCCGTGGCCATAGCGTTGGCACTTATAACAGCGCATCGGGAGCGGGACGTACGGTCTGACATCGAGAGTCAGGTACCCCGCACTTATTCTACTTGGTGGCTTCGGGCTGTCAAAGGTTAGGACGACGGTGTCGGTCTGAATTTTGTCCTCACCCCGACGCACCTTGATGCGCCGAGCGTGAGTGACGCCACTCAGCTCCTCTACCATCTCTTCCTCCGAGCAACACCGTAGATCACGACTGCGAATTAGTCCCTTGGAACTGTTCAGACTCTTGTGAGGACTGACAGTCACAGGGATGTCTAGAAACGTCACGATTGCTCCCAGCTTCTTAGCCTGGTCGTTCGACTTAAGCTCGACCATGAGGTCACCACTACCAAGTTTGGTGACCTCGATGGTCCCGTTGCCCAGAATCGACTTCAACTCCCTGTAAATCTTAAAAGGTGACCTGTCAGCTACCTTTGCAGATCCTTTCAAGCTGATCACCATAAATTTCTTGAATGGAGACCTGCCCACATAGGGAGACATGCTCATCAAAGAAGGAAAGTCCTCCGCCTTCCTTTTGCTGGCAACAGAGGCAGCCCCACGAGCTGCCTCTGTGCAAGGCTTCTTTGCCACATCAGGTTGTGGGGAGGGGTCAGAGGGTTTTTTTTTTTTTATTCCTGAGGAGGGTTTTAGGATTCAGCTCCAGGGCTCTCCGGCCGCAACGGAGCCCAACCAGGGGGACACGTTGCGCGGCATTCCAGTGCTGTGTCAGGGCTATTCTGGAGCTATACTCCCAGCAGAGGGTGTGGGACCTCTACTGGGATTGACCCAAGCTCTTTTTGAAGAAAAATGACCAGCCGATTGGGCAGGGTGGGTCAGCGCTGCCCTTCCGTCTCAGGAGAAGGAAGTGGCCAAGGAGGCATGTTGATGGGTGACAGCCACTACTGTCGGGCCGTCACCACCTCAACCTCCAGGATCCACCCCTCCCCCCATACAGGTCGCACCTCACGGCAAACAAGGCGCCCACACTGTGTGGGTGGGCCTCTCAATTATTCCCAGCACCGGAGAGCTACGGTGGATAGAAGTAGAGGATAGTATGAGGGTAAGTGGACGGAACGATAGCGCAGGAAAGGAAGTGAGGATAGAAGACAAAGCAAGGTGGAGAGAAAGATGTCGCCCATGTACCGGAGAGAGGCAGTTCATGGGCGACACCCTGTTTTAGTCGCCTCTTACGACACGCACAATACGGTGGGTCGATTCTATCCCAGACTCCACATGGGAAGAGAAAGAAGTAGAGGACAGCAGAGGGAGAAGCAGACGGGACGACAGCGCAGGAAAGGAAGTGGGGATAGAAGACAAAAGCCAGGTGGAGAAAGAGATGTCACCTTGTCCTGAACAAGAGGCAGTCCATAGGCGACAACCTGCCTTGGTCGCCTCTTATGCCCCGCGGCAATCATGGTGGAGCCAATTCTTCCCCGGGCCCCACACGGGGATATAGACACAAAAGGGAGATTGATTTGTTTCCCTTTACTGTGAATTAAACCCAGGCAAGGGGAGAATGAGCGTATGGTATAGAAAGGGACTAATCTGATAGTAAAATCTTTTATTCAAACCAAGATATAGACTGGTTAAAGTGGTGTAAAATGCAGATCTCATATGGAAAGGGCATGGGTTCTGGTTCATTTGGTGTCTATGGAATCTTCATTTGATTTTTGACATGACAATTTCAGCCCAAAAATGTAGTTTGTCATGAGTTAAATCAAGTCCAGATTTTTGGCCACCAGAATTTGAAAGAAATGCATGGTTATTTTGTTTGTAATGTATCAAAAGGCTGTTTGCTGCTTCAAGGATCTCAGCTATGTTTTATACCAATGAAAGATCTCAGATAGTCTATGTTTTGTACTGCGGGCATCGGTTATGGACTGGCTATATACAAAATCAACCTTTGTTTTACACCAATATTTCCATTCCCAAAGTTGTCTGTACTGTATTAAAAATTATCAACTAAATGAATAACAGTTATTTTAAAGAAATAAAGCCAGCTATTAGTAGCTTCTTAGGCATCCTTAATTAGATAACAAAAAGATATCTTCTTATCAAAAATATAGAATTTGTTATGCAAAAAAGCTCTTTTGTAAAATTATTGTACCAATGCACAGGGATCTCAGCAGCCTTTTTTTCCTTTGCTTACATTTCTAAATGATATGAATGACTTTTACAGAAGCAATTATGCTCACGGTATGTGGATAAGTGGGGAGTTCAGTGCTGTTAACGGTCACTGGTACTACACTGGCACTATGGAGCAGATGGACTATTTTAACTGGACACTGGGTGCAGGTGAATGAGAGATCATATTTGAATAAATAGAAAAGTCAAGTGAGTTCTGTTTGTGACCTACATCGTAACTAAAATGCCAAGAAATGAGAAAAATTAAAGAGCTATATTTTTTTTAAGGAAACTGTAAAGATTTTCATGGAATAGGAAAAAAAAAAAATTAGATCATACTGAATTATGTCAATGATGGGAGTCACTGATCAAAGCAATGAAAATGTCAAAGGACAGTCACATTCTATTTAATTCTCTAAAGCATCATGAAGGGCTTGAACATTTTGCCCTCATTAAAACGTATAGGTCAAAATGAACAAAGAACAATTTATCATATAGTTTGTCTATTGATCACTTATGGAAGAGAAGAAGGATCAAGTAAGTATTTGATAGCATTTGAAAAAAAAATCATTGATTCAATAAAAGAGATGTCATATTATAGCAGCTTAAATAATATATAATAATATATTACACTGATTTCATTAAACATATGTACACAATCTAAAAACAAATTCGTTTTCACTATCTTTTTTTCATGCATTAAAATTTTTCTTCTTTATTTCTTGCTAAACATATTCTCTTCTGCACAATAAAAATAGCCATTTTTGTGAGGCTCTAAGGTGAAACCTACTCCAGTCTTTTATAACATTTGATGCTCAATCTAAATTAGTAGAAAAGACATTGTTAGATCTGCTTTCAACCCTATGTTTTCATTGTGTGGATTTTCAGTGACTGATAGTGCAGACAAAAATTGTGTGAAGATGACAGCAGAGTATAGCTGGACGCATGATGCTGGAGCCTGGAAAACTCTGAACTGTGATGATACTGTGGCAGTTGCACCTTATGTTTGTCAGATAGATATACAGGGTAAGCAGGAATAAAGAAATAGGGAAAAAAAAACAAAACGTTCTAACAGATGCCAAAGAGAATGAGAAAAAAGAAAAAGGTCAAGGTGAGAAAGAAGGGAAATACAAGAGGAGAGAGAAGAGACACAGGCAGAGAAATAATTTAAAAAAAAAAAAAAAGAAGAAATACAGATGCAACAAGAGAGAGAGAATCAGAAATTAAAAACAGAGAGAGAGTTGAAAAGAATAAGGATGGTTAAGTAAAATTGCACATAGAACATGAAAAATAAGATGGCAAAAGAAAAATAAAACAAATCCGTTAATATATATAATTTTAATCTTGTCTTTCAAGAAAGAGTACAATATTCAATATTGACTCTTCTGCCAATCACTAACCTGCTGTAGTAATTGTCTTTAGGTGCCAAATAATAAAGAATTTTCCAGAAGGCAAATGCTCTGGCAACAAAATCTTTGCTTCTTTATATGATTAAGTCAGTCAATTACTTGTAATTGTACCTTTTCATCATGGATCTGTCTTGAAACTGCAGAAAAGACTTTTATGCTTTCTAGATCTTGATATTTCAAAGCAATGCCATATTGCAATATGGATGAAAGTTCAGGTGAGCCATTTTTGATCATGCAGGAGGAAAGTAAATTATTGCAGAGCAGACATCATAACAATCCATACAGTTAAAAGATTAAAAACGAAAAAAAAATAGTAGGTATGGGAATGGGAAAAAAAAGAGAATGACAATGGGAGAAAGGAGCTGGAAGAGAGAAAGAGACAGAGCAAAAAGTAAGAGATCTCTGCGTTTCATGAGTAAATGAGAGAGTTGAAACAATGCTGCATGATTTCTGTTAGCAGATAGCATAGTTAGAAAAAGAAAATTCAAACTTCAATTCTGGATTAATTTGGCTAGCATGGCCTTAAAATTTACTGCACTTGTTAGAAAAATAAGTGAGAGTTGGGTTTAAAGCTACTCTTGAGGTTGTATCATTTCTATCATCAAATATCAGTGATTAAATATTACCCTACAAATGGAAAACTAAGAAACAAAAAGTATGAGAAGAGATAAAGTATTTTATATTTTCATTAACTAAGTTAGGAGTGCCAGGTTTTTACATAACATCTTTATAAAAGCTGAACCATTGACTGAATGCTAGCCAAATATGCAAAAGTTGCACTGAGTTTGTGTTTGTTTCAGTTGATTGGTTGTGAAAACTGTTGGTTTGCTCATACACTGTCTGAAACAGCAGTACATTAGCTGGTGGCAAGTTAGCCTATCCCAGGGAATTGATAAGGCAGTGATAAGAGGTGATTAGACCTGATTTTTCACTGGCGTTCAATGCACATATATGACATTGGAATGGGATTTAGTGGGTTGATTAAGGCCTTATATTTTTCAGACAATTGTTGGAAAACTGACAATCTAGGTCCTAAAAACGTATGTCCCATATGTCTAAAAATTCTTCGGCTCATTTTTTTAAAAGTATAGTGTCAGTTACTATGAGGTGGAGCTAGGAAAGGGATTTGAGTGGCTTGATGATAAATCTGAAATGAGGTTTGGTTGAGAAGAGATAAAATGAGTTTGGGATCTAAAAATTAAAAAATCAAGATTCTACATCTTGTTTCCCAAGACTTTACAGTTCTTACTATTGAGGCAAAGAAGAATTTCAAGAGTTACTTTATTATTTTCAGGCTTAAAAATATTACTTTCTAAAATCAAAGCTCATGGGTCAGTAATGTACTGCCTGTTAATCAGTTTTCCTCTAATCCTATTCTGTTTCAGGTGCTGAGCTGTTTGACAGATCTGACCGATGTCAAGCAATCCTTGCTAAGACACCTTACTTCTGCACCAATACAGGAACCAGATATGTTGCACATCTTTATTGTGGCAGATCATGTGACAGAGACAATGGTAAGAGTCAGTGCAAGTTACAATAGCACTGAGACTGTAGAAGCAAATTGAAAAAAAAAATACAGTAAAACTTGGAAATGATGAAAACTCTTGTTTGCCTTTAATTATCTTATATTAATTTTACAGGGTTGTCGTTAATCCCATATGCATGAAGAAAGAAGAAAAAAATAAGAAGGGGGAAAAGGCCATAAAGAAGGAAATCCAGATTTATACATTGTTAGGTCCCTTGTTCAAAGTTATCTTCAACAAGGTTGTTTTTACTTGGGCAATAATAAAGGTTTGTCAGTATTGTGAGTGTATTTTTTTTTTATAAGAATTTTAAAGTGTGTCTTTCAATCACTATGATAATTTGGGGATAATTTGGGGAATGGGTTACCTTTTTCTATTTTTAATAATTTTTTTAGAGATCTCTCTCCGTTGTGACTGCCACAGCAGGATGGCCATTACATCCAGGAGTTCAACTCTGCTTTTGTTTTACTTCTTCAAAACAGCTTGTGCCTCTTAAATGGCTTGAAAAACGGATATATAATGGTAGTTTGTTTTTGTTGACAAGTGGCTGCAATGTTTTGTTTGGGGCTATAGGAGAAGGTACAGAAGATAGGACGGTGAAGGGAAGTGGGAGTAGGGGCTGGAAAGCTAGGCAAAAGCTTGGGACGAGGTTACACAAGGCTCAGACACATGAGCCAGGAAAGGGAGAGCTAAGCAAGATGGACTGGGCCTTTATCATGGTTCAGACAGGCAGCAGATAGGTGAGGAGCATTATCTTACATCACATTGGCTAACTGCAGGTCTAAAGACCTATTATATCACTGTGCTGCATGTATTCAGAAGAGCACATAGACTAGTGCTCGATGCCCCAGGGCTTCAATTAAATAAAATTTAAGGGAATTTATTTGTTTACTATGACCGTTAAATGAATCATTCAATGAATGTAGTTTGCAAGCAAAATTTATTATAATTACCGAGGTCAGTTTTTTAAAGTCTCATTATTCACGTAATAATTTAAAGGGATGAAATAAGAAAAAAACGGATTAAATGTTTTCTTCATTCTACAGAGTCGCAATGTTTTGGATATTGTTATAAAAATAAGTTCTAATCAGCATCTTTAATTATTTTCAATTGATTTTTTATTAATGTGGTCGCCAACTGTTACCTTTTTATCAGCATAGCTTATATTCCTTACATCCAGTGTGTCGCCTGATTAGTGGAAAATGGAGATTGTAATGTCTAACAAACAATGTGCAATGATTTCAGTTTATAGTTTGTCAAGATCTTATAACATAATGTCCTGCTCTAAACTGCAGCTTCTGCGTTGAACTAGAGCAGAATCTGAGGTGGGGCAGTACAAAGTTTGAGGGGAGGAAAAGTTTTGTTTATTTTGAATAATAGAGTTTTCTTTCATCATGTGTGCTGAAAGTAGTGTAGGAGCCCTCTTATATACTATATATAGAAAAAAAAAAACTTTGTGAAAGTAGGAAAAGAGGAATATCAATTTGAGGATGAGGATGGGTTCAAAATATGCACTGGTTTATGTATGACAGTGCCACATGAGTTTTATGTTAAATTTTTTCTCTCACATTCCTCATAGAATGAAATTCAAAGAAAAGTTTAAAATATAAGCTTGAAATCAACTTGAGCTTACAAGAATTGAAGTCTGTAAATGCCAATTTTTCTTCTTTAGGTGCTTTGTCTTGAACAGATACTGGCAATGATGGTCCTCTACTCAAACCTCAGCTGTTGTTGCTACCACTTCCTATTGCCCATTTTCATGGAAAATTATTCTCTGAGTACCTCTACTGTGTTTACCTTTCAGTAATTGTTAGATGTTCTAAGCCCTTGTATTGGCAAATTTGTCCTGGAAAGTATAATTGCTTCTGACTTTAGATTAACGATCTCTTAAGTTTAGCTTATTTTAGTATTGATTCATTGGAGTTTTTTTTTTCGTCCATAATATCCTCATTCCTCTCATGAACCACAACTCTACTGCTCTTAGTTTTCTCGCCAACTAGAAATTATATGTCATGTTTAATTGTACTCTGTAAAATGGCAGTAAATAGACATAAAAATATTTTTGGATAATGGCTTAGTGTGGGGAAAATATTCAATACTGGAACAGTTGTTTTCACAGTGGTATCATTAGATTCATTTATTACTGTGAAATTGCAGATTACTGTGGAAAGCTTTCTAGAGAGGGAAAAAATCCATGACCTATATTACTCTCAAGTTTCAGAAAAATGGCATCACTGTTTTTCCTCTTTGCACCTTTGGGTTTTGTATGCTTGGCCTAGATGCATACCTTTTATCCTTTAACTTTTCTATTGCTTTGATTCTCATTATACCAGATAGACCTAAAACCTAAAAGGCAATCATAAAGTCTACGCACCATATAAAATGAATTATATTGGGCTTTCTGTAAAAAAGGAATTATTGCATATTTGGTGAATTTATATAAGTTAGTCTGCCCGTTCTTTGACTATTTTACAATTAGTAGAAATAAAATTGTTGGCTGTTGCATCACTCCTTAGATCTTGCCTCAATAACTGTCAAGATACTCTGAGAATTTGACTTATGCATACTTAGGCCAGTATTGACCCTCTCAATAGCAATATTATTGTTGTTTGCATATAAAAACTTTATACTTTTATAAATTATTCAAGCTGTTGGTTACTTTAGCAAAAATATCTTTGAGAGCCAGCGTGTGATGATCTGAAGGATAACTTTAACTGTAAAGTTATGCTATGCTCATTTTAAACAGCCTTGCGTAAGTCAAAAACTGTTCGAGAACATAAAAAGTACAGCGTAAAAATAAGCAGTAATTATTTTAGCATTGCAACCCTGAGTCTTAATTCAAAACATACAATTTCTCTCAGCCATTTCTCAAGAAATGCAGAGGAAAGAATCACTGCATGGATGGTCGAAATGTGAAAGGCATGCAAAAATGCAAATATATCTTTTGTCACAAGATTTCTCTCATACTATGTCTTTTGTAGCCTTGTGCTAAACTGGCGCCATATTGCAGGCAATTATTTTTGCACATGTTGGAGTAAGATTGCAGTCTGAAGGTTCTTTTGAAAGATTATCTAGTTTGTTTGCTATGTTTATGGCCTTTAAACAGGAAAAAGCAAATTAAAAGAAGCCGGTTTTTAAACCTGTATTAATTATAAATGCTATTTCTACATAACTCTCAGCCACTGCACCATGTGATGAGCCTCAATCCAGCACTTATAACAGAACTTCTGATTCACCCACCCTGGGCTCAGGAGAGGTCATGACATTTTCCTGCCCTGGGGGTCAGTATTTGGCAGGAGGAAACCTGGCTCGGGCATGTGGTGTTAATGGTACCTTGTTGGGAGATGAGCCTGTTTGCACAGGTGGGTGCAGTGAAAGAAACTGATGTAATGTCTAAATGCAGACCTACCAAGTTTCCGTTTTCGCCGGGAAAAATTCCGTTGAACGCCTATAAATTCTGTTTTCCGGGCTGCCCCACTAAAATCCCGCTCAGTCGTTCTGATGGACAGGAAAAAAATATCTCGTTTTATCCCTTGGATCCAAGCGATATCTACCGACGTGTACTCTTTACCTATTTAAATAGCATTGAATATTTTTAAATTACTATCGACATATGCCAAGTGCCCATTTTGCGGTCCATAACGTTTATTCAACATTCTGTGTAAAGAGACCGAGCAGCTTCTGTGTTATTGATATGTCATGGTCTTCCATGCAGACATGCCGCATTTATGCTACAGGCGTAATTCCTTCCGCCAATGGGGAAAATTTTACACTTTGGCGGTTTAACTAAGGGCTTGTGCTTTTGTTTCATTTTGTTCGGTTTTCTTTCCATCACATAATACAAAAATGCGGTATCAATGGAAAGTTGATCCTCAGCTTTTTTTAAACTGCCCTCGAAGTAGACCGGTGTAGTTTCTTTGATCTTATATCAGGCTTGCAAAGTGTCGCTGGATTGAATAAAGCATCTAGATCTATCCCCAATTTTTTTTTTTTTGGGGGGGGGAGGGGGGGGTTCTATAACTCAATAGACTTCGGCGCTGGTAGTAGGGTAACCGACACAGTCTTGACAGCTAAAAAAAAAAATACTTTGCCCCCCCCCTTTCCAAAAAAGAAAAAAATAATCATAACTAATCAAGCAAGAGCTCAGAAGTATGAAACACTTGCTATCCTGCACTGATAGACAAACAAGTAAGCTATGATAAATATCATTCTATAGTCAACATCGTGCACGATGCAGTAGGCCTAGAGTGATAACTAGCTCACCATGTCGGCAATAGATCAAAGAAATCAAAGGTTGGTTTTTGGGAGTTGCAGCCCGACCTTCAAGTCAGCTCCACATTGAAGTAATTTGAGATGCCGCCAATGAATGGTGATGTGCGTAAAAACTGACAGACATTTACAAAATCTAACTTAATACAACATTTTTCATAATACATTTATCTTATAAATAATAACCAAGATGTTTTGTGCTAGGTCTGCTTTGGAAAATCCTATTAGCTCTGCACACCAAGTAATAACTAAATCTAATGCACAGGAGCCTAGCCACCTTACCATCCAATCTAAATTTTCCGTCTCCCTCTCTCTTTCTCTCTGTCTCTGTCTCAGTCTTTTCTTAAATTACTCAGTTTTAAAAATGTCATTTTCCTCTTTAGTTGTTAGCGTCGATGTGGGTTTTTTTTTTTTAGGCAATGTTCTGATTTTTGGGGGGTCCAGTCTCTCTATCTCTCTCTCTCTCTTTCTCTCTCTCTCTCTCTCTCTCTCTCTCTGTTTCTCTTTTATCACTCTGTGAGTGTCTCTCAGTAATTCTTTTTCTCTTTTTTTTCTCTTTCTCTCTCTCATCTATCTCGATCTAGGCAATATCAAGATCCAGGACATTTCTAATTTCGCTACACTCTTGATTTTGTTTCTTGATGTACAATCAAAATTTGATAATGGTCCCAGAGACTAATTTAGGCTTTAGTCAAGGCCTAAGTCTACACAGACTTGAATACATTGTAGGCCGACATGACATATGGGGATCTCTGTAATTTCAAATAGAGCAAAGGAAATTTTTTTTTTTATTTAATATGCAGTGGGTCGCAATTTTAAGCCTTACTGAGATTCTGTAGACCTGTCTCACATAGATTTTCTTTTTTTTTTTATGTAACCCTTTATTGTGTCAGCTAGATTTTGAATTGTATACACCGTAGTGCACCTTGAAAAAATTCATCATCCAGGCCCTAAGCCTGCATGTCTTCAGTTTAAGGCTTGATAAGTGGTGATATTATTGGACTAATGGCAGTGAGTAGTGAGATACTTTCTTGCATCTTTATAGTCGAAAATTCATTAATTATCCGCTGATATTGAACTTTAATGTTATGGAATGTCTATGGTCGAGTATATAATTAAGGTGTAATATGGTTTATCAATGCACATTTAATTGTATTCTGGCATATTCCTGTGAAATTTTCTAAATTCCTGTGAGTAAAGGTGAATATTCCTGTGAGAACAATTTGGGGTTGGCAGGTCTGTAAATGGAAGGAAGGTAAATTTCAGTACGGCTCAATCAAAGATTTTTTGCAGGTTTCAAGGCATGTTACAATGATGCCAGTGTCACCATCACCACCAAGACTAAAAATTGCATTTAGTCTTTATCCTTTTCTCTGATTACATATTTACCTACTTAACTACCTAAAATCATGCCAACATGCCTGTCTATAATTTTCTCTCCCACATGATTTCATGTAAAACATGAAATTTTAAATGAAATGTTTTTATCTCCTAACCACATTATTATTCCAGATACACCGAAGACTATGAATATGAAGACGGAGTCTCTGAGGAGGAGACCTCACGCCATAAGAGCCTTTGGTGTTTATGTGCTGGACAATGATGCTTACAGGTGAATCCGTAGCAACTGTAGTCTTTTAGTGAGTGAGTGACAAAAGTTTTTCGACGCAAAAAGTTTTTATGCTCTTTATCACAAGCTGCAGATTTACAATAGTTTGATGTGTTTTTTGTTATGAAAGTTAGTTCTTTATATGTCTTATGACATTCATCATTTTTGAAGCATTCCTCATGGAATGTTTCATTCCTACCTGGATCAAGAGGACCCTGTCCCATGCTCAGCCTCTAGAGGACATGCTTCTACAGGAGACCATCCTCAGCTGTACATTCATGAACAATATCAGTGACACGGTCTGGCAACTGACTAGGCTGTCTTATGCAGATGACATTGTCCTTTAGCAGCAAGTCACAGACTTTAATAAAGCTACTGAAGCTATCAATAGGGACCTTGCTTTGCTAAGCGCTTATGCAAGCGCTGGAAAATGCAGATCAACACATATAAAACTGTACACCACTTTCTCACTCAGCAACTCAGTGCCGCAGAGGAGTCTGAATATCTGAATCGGGAAGGAGTACCTTAAACAAGGTGACCTCCTGGGGTACCTTGACATATCGCTGGACCCACAGCTATGGCTGAGGCAACACATTGAAGAGGTGGCCAAAAGTGTGCGAGAGCATGCCACGATTTTATAGAAGCTGGCAGGAGCAAACTGGGTGCCATGCCCCAGTCCCTGATCATGATATACTTCAGCTTTATATCGTCACGTTGCTAACATTTTGGCGTAAGTCATTTTTGCAAGTTTTGAGATAATCGAAAAAAACTGTCATTTCCACAAACAAAGTGACTTTGTTGTTCTATACTGACTGTAGATATCAAATTTAACATTGTGTATAATATTCAATACGGTTTTCTCACTAGACATTAAAATTATGGGATAGAGAGGACTTACGCCATTTTGTAACTAGGCATTATGACTTACGCCATTTTGTAAATGACTTACGCCATTTTGCACCAGGGCATTATGACTTGCGCCGTTTTGGAAATGACTAAGGCCAGAGTGTTAGACCATTTGACACATCTTATTGGTGATTAAGGCTCCTTCACACGTTGCTACTGTAATTAACTTTAGATATTTAATTCAGAAATCTAACGATTTCGTTTGTTTTGAAGGTTATTCTCATTTATTATCAATACACATTTTACCCTCCTGATTTGTTTTTGGCAGCGTTTACCATTTTGTAGACCTACCGATGGCACGGTCAAAGCAGTTAAACTTAATTATAAAGAAAAATTAATTTACAATTTAAACCTGCTTGTTCTGAAGCACAATTCAGGCGATAGACATATCTAGCAGTTTTGCTATTGGAGAATGACATACAGTAGAATCTGTATGAACCAAAATGTTGGATACCGTCATTTTCACGCTGTTTATTGGGATGGACATGGGCAATCTTTTGAATTTGTTTTAAGCAGGTATTTTAATTCATCAGTATTCGGTTTAAAGAAAATTCACTGTATTGGTTTATTAATGACCGTATCGGGTATGAAATCCATTAAGCCGGAATTGGTGCCTTGATTATGGTGATTTTGTATACGTTATTCCATTCAAGCCTACTGCTACAAGATGTTATTTTTCTTTTGCATGTTTTTCATTCCGAAGGATTTTGGTTTTGACAAGAGTGCCCAATACGCGCGAATCGTATGAGATGTCGCATGGTGCGAATTAGTATAACTTCCTTTCATAATTAGAGATTTAGAAAAATAAATAATAGGCGATCTTTATCCGATTTTGTTCATGCGGAATTCATAGGATTCGTTCATATGGGAACATCTGTAGAATAGTTTCTCAAATATTCTACCCAGTGTCTGAAGATTACATTAGCTTTAAAAACAAGTCATTAAGAGGAGAGAAGTTTGATTGAAAAAAAGGTTGAAATTAAATGTCGTCCGATTGGTGCATATGCACAAAACGAAACACAACACCCTTGCTCACATAAAGAACACAACAGGAACGAAACAATCAGAAAAATACCAAGAGTGGGTTTTAGGAATTGAATATGCAACGAGCACTATAAGAACAGGTAATAGACCAAGGAAATGCTGTATTGTAATGTACTACAATTCCAATTATTGCCGATGATATTTTCAGCGCTTTGAGATTTTTAAGTTAAAAGCGCTATAGAAATGCAATATATTATTATTATTATTATTATTATTATTAT
>BLXT01005595.1:1478324-1489884 GCA_019648995.1 Plakobranchus ocellatus
GCCTTCTCACTACTCTTCTTAGTTACTTAATGAGAAAATCCTGATATTTACTATCTAAAATTTTATCTGGATCTATTGTGGGCAAAAAAAATATTGTCTTGTCCTCATTTATAAGTCTAAATATAAAACAAGTCATATGTATAATTCATTAGTTATTTCACTGCTCTACATACAGACACTTTCAAATAACCAAGCATATACATCACTACGGACAGCCAAAACATTGAAAAAATGTTTTGAAGGATTAGCCTGACCAAAATTGTTGTTAAAAAGAAAAATTACAAAAATCTGTCTTTATAGAAAATTTAAAGAACAGGCCAGTGATCATTGTGAATAGAACTTATGCATATATGGATGAGTCATGATTACAATAGAGAAAACAAAAAGGGACACATTGCGAGATAGATCACTTCATGGATTATGATCACAATTAAAATGGTGGACACATTTTCAACCATTCAAGAGCATGAAACCAATTGTTACTTGCACGAGCATGGCTTCAAACTGCCTAGCCACCTATACAAATAGTTTTGTATTCTGCCAACCTGAACATCAGGCATTGCAACGGCCTCATCATAATAGTTTCTTCTTGCACCAACATCTCTGCTGGCTGCTTACACATAAACAATTCTGCATCTTGCTAACTGTTATTATGATATCAAAAAGTTAGCTCTGGCAGTTGCTTATTCTGGATTAATCTCTTGACTGAATTGATTGAACCTAGAAAAGGGATTGTGCTACAATTCGATGGTTTACATTTGATTATCCATGTTTCAAGAGGTTTGTTGTATAGTGTGCTGTATAATCTGGTTACATTGAATCTTCAAACTTTAATTTGTTTGTTTAGCACTAAAATGCTGTCTGTCTGATTTATTGTGCGCATGTGTCCCTGAAAACTATCCTTTGTCCCTGAAAATGGACCTTGGTGTCCCTGAAAACACATTTTTGAGGTTGGCAGGTCTGCTTACACATGAAAGCTTTTTTTTATATTTCCTAAAAGAATTTTTGCTGTTTAGAAATTGGATACCAATTTTGACAATGTATCTAAATATTGAAGTAAGTTATTCTTTTGTAATTCAAGGTGTTTCTCTTCTATAGTGCAAAAATTGTTGATAGATAGAGAATCAAACTTCATTTCAGACTGGTGAAAGAGAGAGCAAAGCGTGGGCAGTTGGCATGTGGAAGACATGCATAGGGCAAACCTATCTTCTCTCACAAGTGCCAATCTGAGACTATGCCTTTTTACCTCAATGCTCTTTGTAACAAAAACTAGACTTAGAGCTTGCTTTCGAATGCACGTCAACTCGAGAATTCTAGAATGACCCAGTTAAGGGAGGTTTATTTACACAAAGCAAACGAGAATTCATTACGTAAACAAATGTGACTCATGTTCTATTTTTAGCCCAAGGATTTCCCTTTTAATTTCTCGAAGAATGCTTTGTTTTGATTTTAGGATTATGATAGGACGTTCTAGATCTATATTTTGAACATTCTACGCTTGCAATATGGAATAGAATTCCAGAAATTTGTAGAGTTTTCGTTTGAAAAAAGTATAAATACCGGGAGAAGATTGGTGAAAGTATCACACAGAGTACACAGAGAGTTCACAGAGATCACAGAGATTACAGCGACATTATTGTACAGCAATTAGGCAGATTCATAGAGCTAAATCTAGTAATAATTTGCATTGTACAAAATTTTTATATTACCTTTAAGCAAAATGATTGCCTGAGTTTTGTTTTTTTTTTCATTTTGACCAGTTAGTTTCATTTCCAATAAACATATCCTACAACATCAATAATCTAGAAGCTGATCTAAATGAAGCTTTGAGTTTTTTATGGTTTCTTTATGGCCTTTTTCTTTTTCTCAAAGCTGTTTAGGCAGAGATGAGATAAGTGGCAGGTTTGTGGAAAATGTGCCAATCTCTTGGAGGCTCAATGCCCAGAAATATGTGGATGATTTATAGTGTCTCTGCGCAATAACAAGTCCATATGCACATGGATGTTTTAGGCAAATTGATGAAGAATGCATTTCCCTACTACAAACCACAAAATAATGTGCACTCAGACAGAAGCAAGTGGTGAGATATTTATAAAAAATTGTGCCTGCATATACCTGGATTTGTTGCCATGGGTCATGTTGAGAATGGAAATCAGAGTAAATCATTAAGAGCTGATACATTATAAAATTATTGCTTTATTCAAAATTGGTAGTGCTTTGGTTAAATTGTTATTTTTTTTCATGACCAGAAGTATCCATATGCACTACTTTAATGAACACACACCTTTCTGCCTTTTTGGTCTATGGTTTCTGATTCCCTAGAATCCCTGTGAGAGGTAACATCACCAGATGGTTCTACTACTGTAACACAGATGGCTATTTGAACATTGCTATATTTCGCAAAACCGGGTCGGTAAAATTATATATTTTTATACAATGCATGAACACATCAGCATAGCAATTGCAAGTTGAGATACCTTACTTTATCTTCTGTAAGGCAGATATAGTAATATTTGTTTGTTTTTTTTTCTTTTCATGAATAGTCTACTTACATTTTGTCTATTGCTGGTAACAAAGTTATTGAAAAAAAAGCTATTATGCATTCAAGCTTCTAGTAAATAGTTCTTGCAAAATGCACGATAAATAAGTCAGGATTTATCCTAAGGAAAGCAAACAGCAGGCTTATTCAGCACTTTGGCTGGAATGCAAAATACCTTTGCTTTCATCTTACAATTTCCTAAAACACCTTCACAAACTATACTCTAAAGCTCACATATAGACACATATCACGCCTCTTAATATGTAACACTAATTTTTTTGTCTTTTAAAATTTGACCTTATGTGTTTTTTTTACCCCTTAATATACCAAGATGGCCTGAATTGAAAAGTAGGGATGATGATCTTGAAGCTGAAAATAGCACCTTTTTCTGCCAATTTTGAGCCTTTTTTTCATTTTTCTGTTTATTTTAATGCAGTCAGGCATTCTTGAGGATTGAGTAAAATTTTTTTAAGGCTTTGTTAATATACAATCATGTGGGTCTCAAATCTTTAAATTTTGGATTTTTTTTTTTTTCTTTTTTCTTCTTTTGCAGCAAGGGGGCCGATTTCTTATAAGTCTGTAATTTCTATTCTGATTTGCAGAGTTGAGTACAGAATTGTATTTTTTTTTTTCTTTATCTGTAGAAATACAAGAAACAGATATATACATGTGGGTACCAACACTTTTATTTGTGAGGCTGGCTACAAGCGAGAATATGTAGTTCCCCAAACCAGTCAGATCTCTGCAGAAGCAGGTGATGTCATTGCACTGATGTCACCACAACATCACACACTCAGTGCCAACCCATGTAACGGTGCTTCAAATGAAATCATGGTCATCCCTTTTACCTGGGCGGTAAACGTAACCATTCTACAAAGCCTGACGATGTTTCCAAACACTACTTGTATGGTGCCATCCTTTGGGTACAGGATAGAAGCACAGATATATATTTAACATTTACAGCCTGGAAATTACTATTACAGTGATAAAATGCTAATAACAACTTAAGGTTTGTGATTTATGCACTATTTGAATTTGTTGTCATGGTTCATGTGGCTCGAGAATGGAAATGAGAGTAAATCATTAAAATTAGTTTATTTTGAGCTAAGCATTTTCCACAATTAATTGCTTATTATAAATCCATCTGAGTTTGAGAAGAGCTTTTCTAACTGTTCTAGATAATGTAAGAGCAGAAAGTAAAAGATTGTATAAATATAAAATCGAAAACAAAACATATATATAGTTTTTCTTGAAGGGTGTTTAGTGATATCAAGGGTCAATAGAGGGTGTTTAGTTTTATCAGTGGTCAATAGAAGATGTTAAGTCTTATCAGGGTGTATAGGGCTCAATCATGTCACTCAAAAACAATATAGCATCATTATGATTATGTATAAACAAACATTTTATTGTTGTAAATGTGCACTGCCCACAAAATTTTCTTGCATGATATAGATGTAAGTACCATTTTGCACGATACTCTATCTTCTGTAATTTGTTCCAAAAAGTTTGAGTTGGTGGTTGTATTCTTTTATGGTATTATGTACAAACTGGTAATACTAATATTTCTTTAAAATAACGAATAACCTTAACAGAGATACTGTATATATGACATACAAGAAATATGTTTGATACTCTGATGTCAAATATTGAACCATATTGTGAAAATAAAGTGACTGAATTGTAGTTTTAACAGTGTATGTTTGTTGGTATTATTATAAAGCAAGCCCTCTTCTAGAAAGTACCATCTCCTTAGCTCTCACAGAATATTATGCCTCACCTTTTCTCTACATATCCCTGTGGAGTAATTTTTCCTTATCATCAGTTTATCAATTTACATGTCCATAGATGTATCAATTTCACTTTGTAATTTTAAATAAATTGTAAGTAGTCAGTTGAAGAAGATGACTAATAAAATCACATCACATATCCCATGATCCTGTGGACTTCTGTGGCAAGCACCAATCATCTTGGTTTTCTGACCTCCTAATGTATCTCTCAACCCCACTGGTTCTGGGATGTTGTTTCGTCTTTTCTTTTGTCTGCCTGAGTTTTAATCCTTTGTCTGTCAAAACTGTATACAGCTTCTATTCTCTGGCAGTGACAATGCACTTATGTCAGTGCTGATGCCATTGGTGTGGTTACTCAATAATTTCATCTTGTTTTCACCAATCTGCATGCTTTAGGCTCTGATGGTTTTGTTGAGGTGATTCACTGAGCAAGCTTCTCCATTTTTCTTTCTAGGCTATCAGTATTGTCAGTGAAACGTAAGTTAGTCAGTACTCTGTCACCAATGTTGACCATTCCTTTCTAGTATGAATCTTGATTCTTTACAGGAAGATGTTGGTAAGCTTTGCATCATTCCAGTTGTCGTTCTAAAATGGTTCCCTATGCTAATATTGACCTACAATGCATTGACAATTTTTTTGCACAGGTTCTGTACTATTTGGGGCAGGTTGGTAATGACCCACAAAGCTGCACTTCGCTCTCGGTCAAATATTCTCTTGAAATCTATGAAGACACAGTAGAAGTCTTTATTATAATAGAAATATCTCTCAAACCTCTGAAGTCAAAAGCTTGTTCTTTTGCACTGCACACTGGTCTGAAACTTTGTGTTCCTACACAATTATCTTCTGTGTGGCTTTCACCTGTTTATGACTTTACTGAGATGGCTTATTAGGCTGATTGTGTGGTAATCAATGGGCAGGGTGGGCAATGCCCAACCTTATTGGCTGGGGCCTGACCAGCCTGTAAAGACCAAAATAAATTAGTATATTTAAAAAACATTCATTTCTAAGAGAAACAGAAAATAACAGTGAACAATCCGTTCTCCTCTATGACATAAAACCCAAACATAAAGAGTATAGATGCTGAACAAGCTGGGCATGCTCAGCTCAACTACTACTTTGCCAAAGGACACGGCCGCCAGTTGCTGGCTTACCTTAGTTGTAGCTCGCTTAACCAAATTCCTTTACAGCGACCTGTAATTAAAAAGCGAGGGGCACAAGCTGGGCCGTGATCAAGGAAACCACTGTCTTGTCCTATTCATCAGACAGGAAGGCAGGGCACGCCCCACACCCACATACTTTCGCTTTCTTGCCCCATCGTTCTGTCATGAGAGCCTGATTCCAGGATTAGATTTAGAAATTCAGAGTGACAACTTTCTTGTGACGATGTGACTCAGATGACAATATGAAACTATTGTGCGGACTCTGAATTTCAATGTCTTTGAGGAGAGTTGAGTGGCTTATAATATTTTCTTGTGCAAATTATTGTTTTTTGAGATCATTATCGAAGCTATTGAGTTCAATTCCATTTTAAGGCTTGCCAGTTGTGTTGATCTAGATAATTATTTCTTAACGTTGGCTAAAGTTATTTCAAAAGGCCCCAAATCAATCGAGCTCAACTTCTACCTAAAGAACTTGCAAAATTTGTGGTAGTGAACACAATAGATGATATTTTGCCGAAGGCACCTGGAAGAAAAATTAGAAATTAACTCTCAAAGGCATCAACATAGAGATTTCGATCACCACACCCCCATTCTCTGCGGAGCAAGTGAAGCACTTTTGTAAAAAAGTTTTGACTTTTGAGTATTTTTTATTTAAAGATAAGATATTCTGAAACCTAAAAAGTTGTATTTTGATACTATATTCAATAAAAATATAATGAACAAGCTAATTAAAAATGCACATTTAGTCCCGAGCGTTGTTTTGCTTCCCTTCCGCCATCTTACATTTTTCTGCACACACTATTTAGTAATCTTGTATAGATTTTCGTCTACATTTACAAATTTATACCTGTTCAACCTTAAACAACATATAACATGGCTTCTGAGAACATTAAAGATCATGAAGTTTTGGATTTACTGGATTTGTCCGATTCGGAGGTAAAGGAATGGATCCCCGATACTGATGAAGAGTGGGATGATACTGATGATGAGGACGATCCTGAACCAAACCACCAAGAGAGAAGGTGTGTAGATCTAGATCTATATTCTAGGTTTAAATTTTGAAAGAAACTAAACCATAGATTGTAGCTCTAATTTATATATCTCCTAATTCTGTGCACAACATATTTAACTGTTTTATCGTGTTGAAAATTAGATCTAATGATCAACCATTCGCCTTTACCGCTAGATCTAGGTCTAGATCTAAATCTAGATCTACAACCAGGAAGCAGAGCAAGACATATCTTTTATATTCGTGATTTAATGACACTGTAAACCATAGATTGTAGCTCTAATTTATATCTCCTAATTATGTGCACAACATATTTAACTGTTTTATCATGTTGAAAATTAGATCTAATGATCAACCATTCGCCTTTACCGCTAGATCTAGGTCTAGATCTACAACCAGGAAGTAGAGCAAGACATATCTTTTATATTCATGATTTTAGTGAGATCTAAGGAAATTTTGAAATTGATAAGGTTAGGAATTCATAATATGGTGAGTATGAACCATTTTAATTTTTCCTGATTCTTAATGCTTTTTTTTTTCTCTCCAATTCACTAGCAATGTTCCATGGAACAACAATCATGCCTCAGACCATGCCCCAGACCTTGATGTGCAAAGGCTGGCTGATATTGGATCTACTACCCCTGTGCCCAATTTTGAACCTGTGAGAGGAGCTGGTCTCCAACTTCCAGATTTACACACCAGGCAGGACCTGAAAAAGTATTTGCGGCCAGTTGATTTTTTCTCTTTTTTTTTCAACAGATGTGTGATTGGACGAATGTTTATGCTGAAAGTGTGGGTGGGCAGCGATAGAGTATGTATACAAGGTGGGTGCCTGTGAATATTGATGAGTTTTACAGATTTATGGGTTTGTTGATGTACATGTCAGTTGTGAAAGTCCCTCGTTTTCGTTTCTATTGGAGTGAGGACACATTGTTGAATTGTTTGTGGGCCAGAAGATTTATGAGTGTGTGGAGGTATAGATGTCTGATGAGTTTTTTGAAAGTTAATGATGTTAAGTTAGAAAATCTAAATGATAAGTTAACAAAAATAAGAAGTTTGATGGAATTTATGAGAAGAAAGTGTGTGAAACTATTTCAACCTTATCAGAATATTTCTATAGATGAGAGAATGGTTAAAAATAAGGGAAGGTATGGGTTTAGACAGTATATTAGGGACAAGCCGACTAAGTGGGGAATTAAAATACAGGTTCTTGCATGTTCGTCAACTGGTTATACATATAATTTTGAAATCTACCAAGGAAAAAATAGTGATTTATCTAAATTTGGTCTTGCCTATGATGTTGTTCTGAACTTAGTGAAATCTTTAGCAAACCAGTGTTACCATTTATTTTTTGATAATTTTTATACTGGGATACAACTTATGAAGGATTTGGTAACTATAGGGATCAGGGCCTGTGGGACAATGTTAGTTAAAAGAAAAGGGTTTCCAACTAGCTTAAAAGATGTAAAGCAATGGGCAAGAAAAGCTAATAGGGGGGACATGAGATGGATTAGGGATGGGGATCTTCTTTTTGTTCAGTGGAATGATAACAAACTTGTTTCTCTTTTATCAACAATTCATGATGCAAATACAATGGGCATAGCTGAGCGTAGATCAAAAGAGAGGGGCCAATTTAAAAAATTAGAGGTGAGTCAGCCAAAGATTGTTAAAGATTTTAATAGTTACATGAATGGTGTTGTTAAATCAGGTCAGTTGATAGGAAAATACAATTCTTTGAGAAAAACTAATAAATGGTGGAAGACTTAATTTTTACATTTTATAGACATTGCTCGTGTAAGTACTTATATTATGTACAATGAATTTAGACATAAACATAAAGATATTCCAGTATTGCAGAGACAATATGATCAGTTTTACTTTAGAACTTATTATACAGTTGGGAGGGATAGAGGACAATGAAAGTTAGGCAGGTTAAAAAGGGGTCACATCCAATGAGGGTTTTTGTTTCTTAAAAAAAGGGGTAATTGCAGATTATGTTATTCTCAATTTAAAAAAGAGGTAAAATCAAGGCATTCCTGTTCAACTTGTAATCTTTTTTTTTTATTTGCAAGAACATAGAAACTGTATGAGTGAAGCCCACCCTGAGTGAGTGAGTGTGTGCAACATGACCGTTTTTGCACGGCTTTTTGTTCTACATCATTAGTTTGATCTAAAATAAATTAAATTAATTAAAAACTTAATGTATAATTTTTGTAACATTAAATTTTATGTACTATTTATCCTCAAATTTAACAATAAAAGGGTAACTTATTTCAATTTCAGCTTGCAATTGTAATTTTGTTTCAACAAGTGTAAAGCTCAATTTTAGCGATAAACACTATTTCTTCCCACAATGGGATACATATTAATTATTGTCAAATAATTTTGTATTATAATTATCTTTTAGTTGTTCTTTGTAACCAAAAGCTTCATTGAAGAGTTNTTGAAGCTTGTAGCTAAATAAATTGTATGAGTGATGCCCAACTTGAGTGAGTCAGTGTATAAGAGTGTTCTGTGTTTTTTTTTTTGTTTTGTTTTGTTTTTTTGGCGCTTTTGTTCTGCCTGCATTGATTTTTTAATAAAAATGAACAAAAGTTATGATGAAGCCTCATTTATCATTTTATTTTAATTAAAAAATTTTGTATAACCTCCTAGTGTAACAAAAGTGAAAAAAAAGTAACTTAATTCAAGTTTGAACTTGATGTATTTTTTTTCTTAAATTTGGAGCTTGATTTTCGAAATTTACACTGTCACTTCATGTCCATACCAAACACACCAAATGTGTATTTGTTGCTGTGTTTTGGCTTTTTTGTGTACCCACAGGTATTGTTCTAAGTTAAAATAAATATTTCAGGATGTTTTCATCAAAACTGAATTGTTTTTTCCTTCTTTGAGTTTGTTGATGCATGCAATTTTGTCGTTTTCGGATTTGTTTTTTTTTCTGTTAATTAAATGCATGTTGTTCTGAAAATACATCAAATATGACAAAAATGTTATTAGAGATTGAATCTCCATTCAGTTCTGCACAAAATGATGGGTAATATGACACAATAGCTTATTTCCTTACAAAATAAGAGACTGTTAAAAAATACCACCACCTTGCAAAATTGCAATAGCGTGAAAGTAATGGATTCATTGAGAGTTAAGAGACTTTGATCTGAACCCGACAGGATATTGGCCCCCATACCCCCAACAAATCTTTGTCTCGCCCTACCCCCCTCTGTGGAGCCCGGGGAAAGAATGTGCGCCACTGTGACTGCCGCGGGTCGTAAGAGGTGACCAAGGCAGGTTGTCGCCTATGAACTGCCTCTTGTCGGTACAAGGCGACATCTCTTTTTCTCCACCTGGCTTTGTCTTCTATCCCCACTTTCTTTCTTGCGCTATCGTCCCTGAGACGGGAGGGCAGCGCTGACCCGCGCTGCCCAATCGGCTGGTCATTTCTCTTTGAATAGGGCTTGGTTCAATCCCAGTAGAGGTCCCACACCCTCTGCTGGGAGTATAGCTGCAGGGTAGCCCTGGCACAGCGCAGAAGATCCGCGCAACGTGCCCCTTTGGTTGGGCTCCGTGGTAGGCGGGGAGCCCTGGAGCTGAATTTTACAAACTTCTTCTTGACTCAAAAAAAAACCAAAAAAAACCCTGACCCCTCCCCATGTCCCGACCAGGCGAAGAAGCCTTGCACAGAGGCAGCTCGTGGGGCTGTTTCTGTTGCCAGCAAGAGGAAGGCGGAGGACCTCCCACACTGATGAGTATGTATCCCTTTGCGGGCTGGTCGACATTAAAAAAAATTATGGTGATCAGCTCGAAAGGATCTGCGAAGGTGGTTGATAAGATCTATAGCGAGTTGAAGTCGATCCTGGGCGACGAGACCATCGAGGTCACCAAACTTGGTAGTGGTCACCTCATGGTCGAGCTAAAGTCGAACGACCAGGCTAAGAAGTTGGGAGCAATCGCGATGTTCTTGGACATCCCTGTGACTGTCAGTTCTTACAAGAGCCTGAACAGTTCCAAGGGAGTTATTCGCAGGCGTGATCTTTGGTGTTGCCGGACGAGGAGCTGAGTGGCGTCACTCACGCTCGGTGCATCAAGATGCGTCGGGGTGAGGACAAAATTTAAATCCACACCGTCGTCCTGGCCCTTGCCTGCCCGAAGCCGCTAAGTAGAATACGTGCGGGGTACCTGACTCCTGATGTCAGACCGTAAGGACATGTTTAAGAAACCTGCCGCTGTAAGTGTTAGATGAGGCAAGGGTGGTCATGTCGAACGTGAGTGTTCGGCTGATCCCCATTCGTAAATTGTCTACAAGACCACGCAGTCAGCAGCAAGACCCGCCCGAAAGTCCTGGAAGAACAAGCCATTCTTCGTTACAAAGCTGAGAATGGCGGTACGTTTCAGCAAGCCCGTAAGGCAGTTGTGGTTGAAATCCATAAAACGATTTCAACCCATACTTATGCTAGTGCCGTTAAGACTCAACTTCGAACAAAGCCAGCAGCGCTCCCCAAGGATGGCGGCAAAAGTGCCCCTTCTGCTACGCCAAAGGGGCAAAAAGTCCAGAAGGATTCTCCGGCTCCCAGTCCCCAGGGAGCAGCAGAAACCAAAGTACCAGCCAAGCGCAGGGCCGAAAATTCGAAAAGACAGGAGGCCCCAAGGGAAACATTCAATCGTTTTGCGCCTCAGGCCATGGAAGCTGAGGGGACTATTATCCTCAATCTGGGGGGATTCCTCCACCCCCAGTTCCCCGAGGGCCTGTGCCTCCCATATGGAGTATTCTCTCTCCCCCTTCAAACCCTAAAGTCCTCCGACCTCCTCACTGCTTCCCTTCCCCTTCACCCCTGAGGTCCATGTGACGGAGGGGGTAAACAACCAAAAAAGATCGAAGGCTCGGAGGGCCAGCCAAAGGGTGGCCTGCCAAGCAACAAAAAATAGTCTGTAGTGATAGATAATGTGGTTCAATAGGGCATTCGCGGTTTTAGGAGCAACTTTGAAGAACTGAAGCTACTGCTGAATCGATCGCAGTCGGCTGTTCTGGCCCTGCAGGAATGAAGGCTTGGGGAGGGGCAGTTCGCAA